>APFE031564000.1:69482-127881 GCA_000404065.3 Pinus taeda
AAAATTTTCAATAAACTGTAGAAGAAAATTTTGGAGGGAAATACATGGAAAAAAAATTTGGAGGGAAAATTTTCAGTGAAAAATTTTAGTGCGAATTTTTCATTTTTAAAGCTATATATTATCACTAGGCGAGAGTGAATTTGTATCATTCAACCTCTTCTGTTTGAAAGGCATGGATTCTTCTGATAGTGAAGTTTCTCTTTTTGAAGCATCAACATCTTTGCTGCGTAATAACTCTATTCATATTGACGAATATAATGGAAATTTTTTCACTAGGAATAGAGAGTCAAATATTCCACTTAGTCCTAGTCCTAAGGACTATGAAAGCAACATTGATGAAGGGAAGGATGAATAATTTCAAATTAACAAAGAGTCACGGTTTCCACTTAGTCCTAATCCTAGGGACTATGAGAGAAATAGTGATGAAGAGCATGATGAAGAATTTCAAATAAATAAAGAGTCAGTTTCCACTTAGTCCTAATCCTATGGACTATGAGAGCAGCAGTGATGAAGAGCATGATGAATAATTTCAAATGAATAGAGAGTCATGATTTCCATTTAGCCCTAATCCTATGGACTATGAGAGCAGTAGTAATGAAGAGCGTGATGAAGAATTTCAAATAATTAAAGAGTCCCTATTTCCACTTAGTCCTAACCTTATGGAATATGACAGCAACAATGATGAAGAGCATGATGAATAATTTAAAATGAATAGAGAGTCATGGCTTCCACTTAGTCCTAATCCTATCGACTATGAGAGCAGTAGTGATAAAGGCTAGGATGAAGAATTTCCAATAAATCAAGAGTCACAATTTCCAATTAGTCCTAATCCTATGGACTATGAAAGAAGTAGTGATGAAGGTCAGGATGAAGAATCCAATAAATCGAGAGTAATATTTTCCACCTAGTTCTAATACTAAGGACTATGAGAGTAGTAGTGATGAAGGGCGAGATGATGAATTTCCAGTAAATAGAGAGTCACATTTTCTGCCTAGTCCTAATCCTGAGGACTATGAGAGCATTAGTGACAAAGGATAGGATGAAGCACTTAGTCCTAATCCTAAGGACTATGAGAGTAGTAGTGATGAAGGTCAGGATGAAGCACTTAGTCATAATCCTAAGGACTATGAGAGCAACAGTGACGAAGGGCAGGATGAAGCACTTAGTCCTAATCCTAAGGACTATGAGAGCAACAGTGACAAAGGGAAAGATGAATAATTTCCAGTAAGTAAAGTCACATTTTCCACGTAGTCCTAATCCTATGGACTATGAGAGCAACACTGACAATGCACATGATGAAGAATATCCAATAAACATCTAGTCAAATATTCCATTTAGTCATAATTCTAAGGACTATGAGGGTAGCACTGAAGAAGGGCAAGATGAAGAATATCCTCCAAGTCATTATTTCAAAAGCATAGATGATCATAGTGAGGATAATATTCCTCATAATGATGATCAAAATGCTTATACAGATGATGATTCAATGATGGAGATGTTGCCAACAAATATTGTATCAAGGAGTAGGAGCAGATCTTTTCGTATCAGTCCAAGATGTTCTAGTTATATAAGGGGTAGAGCAGAATATCTCACGAGAAGAAGTTTTATCAATGCTCTCATTTCAAGTGAATGTTGTCAAAAGATTGCTTGAAACATATGGATTTCAAGTTTGCATTGGAAAAAAGGAAGAGATATTTTTCAATGAATAAAAGCATGAAAAATTCGTATTTAGTGGGGTGCCTGCAATCTACATTGTTAGGTTATGATTATCATATTGGGTCTTTATTTATCTGTAGAAATACTTTCAAAATGTTTCATTCAATGGGTAATTTTCTTCCGTCAAGAATCCAATAAAATTTGGAAAAGGATCCCACATTTTATTCAAAAGTACGTCATAAACGATAGTTTGGGCCATTATCAAATACTACAATGTCATGGATGAAAGACTTGTTTTCAAAGCATGGAGAGTGTATACCAAATAGAGAGACAATACATGTTCAAGATAATTTAGCGAGACAAGAAATCTAGAACTTATACAAATAATATGCAGAAGGTGTTGAAGGAAATGGTTGATTTATTACATATCAATATTTTGTGAAGATATGGAAGAAATAATTCAACAATGTCTATATTCCTAAGAAGACAAGGATGATCTCGACTGCGGGTGTTAATTCACGCAATGAATGAGGAGGCGGCCTCATTAAATGGCAAGTGGCTGCCCGCTCCAGCCAAATGGCCCGAAGACTCGAGAAGCCATCACCTTGGTCCGGCCAACAGTTATGCGAGCATTAATGGTGGGGGAAGAACTGCTAGTTGCAGAGGTATATTGGTCATTCGCCTAGGTCTGCAGATGAGAGGAGTTCAGTTGGAAGGTGCGAGAAGCGCCATTGTCTGTCGGAAGCTCTGTATTGTCTCAATTGTCAGTGCTGTGTTCGGCTCTTGGATGACTGCACCGTGGGTGCATGAGCCTCGACTCAGACCTCAGCCCTCGGCTCCGGAGGCCCTGGTCTCAAGCCTGGATTTTCAGAAAATTCGCGGCTTTGTGTTCTGGTTTAGTGTATTGGGTGTCATTCTGTTCTTTTTAAGCACAGTCTTTGAGCGCCTTCGACCTCCAGAAGCTCTGAGTGTTGAGGTTCTTCAGTTCCTCAGCACCCCTGTTCAAGATTTGGCCCTTCGGCGCTTTGGTCATACCTGGTTCTGGTCGGTTCAGCCCTCTGGGAGCATTTCACCCTGTGCAGCTCCTGAAAAGGCTTGGCTCTCGACCTGTGTGGTAAGCTTTGCTAATCGAATTCGTTTTCCATTACCTGTTTTGCATCTGCTGCATAAGTTGTTGCACAGGCTTAGAATCCTCGGTGGCGTAAAGCATTCACGGCCTCTGGGCAGAATTGGTTCTTTGTTGGTTACAGGATGCCGCGTGAGAGGCTACGTGGCGCTTGCAGGCGGGGAGGTTCAAGAGGTGGTGCCAGAGGTCGGGCTTCATCGACGCATTCCTCGGCATCCTTCGACTCCCCGTCGGAGGAGATTAGCTCCCCAGGAGCTCGAAGAGGGCGCGGAAGAGGCAGAGGGCAGGGAAGAGCCGCGGTGTGTCCGTTTGGTCCGCACCCATCTACCCGCTTCAGGTTTCCGTGTGCTCTGGACAACGCAATCTATTATGTTTCAGTGCGCATTGAAAAATGCGACCATGCTAATAGACCAGTCGCCCCAGCAGAGCCTCGACCACCCTCGCCTGTTCAGGGTCCGCGATTACAGCCTGCGGAAGCCTCAGGTGCGGTGGCAGGGAATAGAGTTGGAACAAGCGAGCCTGCGAAGGACGACGCGCCATACACAGACTCGAGTGCTTCAGACACCTATGGCTGTCCAGTGGTGGAGGAGCAACCATATCCAAATGCCGGTCCCATGGTGCAGGAGCCACCAAATCCATATACCTAGGCTCGTTGCATGGTCGTTCTGTGTGGTATGGACTCTCTTTGTTCAGTCTCAAGATGTCGATGTAGCCGCTACAGTTAGTAATGGGAGTCAGTCTATGATATTTTTCGGGTCGCACCAATCAGTTTTTTTTTGTATGACGATTATAATGTCTGTGTCTGTAATGTCTGTGTCTGTCATGTCTATGTCTGTAAACTCCTCCCTCGCCTCGGCAGGGAGTGGAAGGTCCAGTTTTCTGTTGGTTCTAGCTTGGGGTCAGCGGACAGTTTCATAGTCCTTTTTTTCTCTGGCTCAGTTTCAGTCTCAGAATGTCAAACTGTTCAGGTGTCCAAATCTTTGTGGCGGATGTAACTCTCTCTGTAATCTTTTTTGTACTATAATAGAATTAGCATGATTTACACAAAAAAAAAGACAAGGATGAGGATTTGCAGTACATGTGCTTCTCTTAAATAAAAAGGGATAAATGTGAAGGGACAGAAAGAGGTAAGCATTCATAATATTAATTTTTAAAATTGTATAGTCATCAACTATGAAAACATATTTATTAATGAATTTCTTTTATGTTGTGTAGATTCCATTGTCAAAGCACTTCAAGAGTATCATGAACAAAAAATAAGTGAAAGGAAAAATATTTACAAGTGTTGAAAGAAGTGTTATGATAATTCTAATAAATATTTGGGTTTGATAATTGATGGTATAGACCAGAAGAAAACACTTTTACAACATTTTGTTCGCACACATAAAAATTTACAGGAGGAAAATTTTATTCAGTATCACTTGGTCGGTTGTATGATCTTCAATGGGAAAATGTTGCCAAGGGTATACTTCACAGCTCCAAATATTCGTAATGATGAAAATCCAACAATAACCATAATTCATGATGTGCTTTCTCATTGGTCTGGTAATCTTCTTGAAGTTTTGTATCTACAATTGGACAACACTTGTCGTGAAAACAAAAATCAGATTTTTTTTGGATATCTAAACATGCTTGTTGAATTGGGAATTTTTGGGAAGGTAAAGGTTGTTTTCCTTCTTGTTAAGCACATGCATGGCCATATTGATCAGATGTTCAGTCATTTTTTAGTCACATTGAGGAAGGATGTTGGGATATTTCCATCATTAATTGAATGTATTAAGAAATCATACATGGAAGAGTCTATTTTTGATGTGTTGGAAGAAACTGTTGACATGTGAAGGTTTATTTTGGGATCACATGGTTAGGAGAAATGCATTGAACAACTTAATGACATTAGCTTCCAACATCAATTTCATATCAAAAAAATTGATGAAAACACTAATATGGGGCAAGAAATATTCAACCACTGCAGAATGGGCACCATCATCAAGTTTTGAATTTTTGAAGTTCATTCTAGATCATCTAATATTTGCGTCAAATATATTTTTATTACAATCAGTTGTTGAAGTTCATAATGCACGCAGGCATAATAGAGATATAAATTCTTTTGATTCCCTGGAAGAAATAAAAAAAAAAAAAATATTAGATATACATATGAGTACTTTGATATTGTTGATTCAGTTTGGTGGGAATCTTTTATCAATATTCAAAGTGATATCATTTCAAGAACAACAAATGAAGATATACCTTTGAAAACTCCATTTATTTGGCCACAAAATGTGTCAAATGAACATGAGGAAAAACACATTATTGAATAAGAACAATCTCAAGGTACTATTAATTCTTCACAAGTAGAGACAAAAGAAATGTATATTGGTTCCAAAAGGTCTGTGCACAATGTGAATCCATGGAAGACCTTTATAAGGGTTCAATACAAAATGTTAAGGAGGGTTGCATGATCGCAGTACTAGCAGATGGAAATCCCAATGGCTATCCATTCTGGTTTCTAAGGTTATAAAGGTCATTACAGAAAATGAAGATGTTGTAGGTGTTGAAGTACATTAGTATGCCACAAATACACATGGATTCAATGGTGTGTATAATCCATAAATGGTAGTTGATAAAATTGGCAGAAAGAGAAAAAGAAAGGGTACAAATATAAATCATCACTGCACATACCTCTTAAAATTGGAGGATGTTGACATGCTTGTTTATGACTTCAATTTAACAAAGAGAGGAACTCTTCACTTCAAGACGATAGACATTCTGAAGAGGTTGTTAATAGAAGAAACCAATCATAGCTCCAAAAGAATTTTAGAAGAATATGGAACATCTTCATCTGCATCTATTCATTCATCTGAAGATGTGAATTCTAAGGATGTGCAAGAAAATATGAGTGATTTTGAATAATTTTCTAAGACAGTGTGTATAACTGATGTTTGCACCATACCTTGAAATAAAAATTTTGATTTTCATATGATGTTAAATGAATTTATGATTCATTTTTATGTTTGTTGGACGATATGTTTTAATTATGATGAGTTTTATTGTTTAAAATATCTACAATGCAACAATAACTTAGAGATATAATTTATATTTCATTCAATCTACAAGTATTGACATTTTGATTAATTTAGTCATGTAATTTGTTCATAATTTCATGTTCTAAATGTGTTGAAAACTTAGAGTTTTTTAATTCTACGGTTGAAAATATTCCTCTCTTTTTTCTTTTCTTTTTCTTTTTATGGTTGAAAACAATTAGAATTTTAGCGATATCTAGTGTCATGTTATTATATGTTTAACAACATGGATGAAAACTAATGGAGTTTTAATGTGTTTCGGATCCCATTATTTTATCTTTATCATCATTACTAAAAAATGTTGAAATTATACATCGGAAAGAAAATTGTTTTATTCTATCAAAAACATTAGTGTTTTTTCTCCTCAAAAACAATTGTTTTTTGCTTAAAAAAAATGGGTTTACTGCCATTTTTTAAATATGTTGAAAATTAACCCTAAAAAAAGCATCATTCCAGTATACACACCTTTCGTTTTTAGCACTGTCTTTTCATGTTTTTGGGGGGTTTTTTGCCTAGAGTTCATTTGAATTTATAGTTCCCATTTCAAAGTTGACATTGTTTTTTCTTTAAATTTAAGCATCAAAGTGTGTTTTTTGTAGCAAAGACTCCATAGCCCAAGGATAAGGCACATGGATCTGCAAGTTCTCTACATCCCGTAGGGGGAAGCATCCCCCAAATGGAGCTGATGTTGTAACTTATTTTTACCCTAGTTAATTTTTACTTTTTCATTTATGTTGAAAAAAAGAAAAAAAATAGAAAGAGAATTAAAAAAAGAAAGAAATGAAAAGAAAATGATAAAAAAGAGAATAAACTAAAAAAGGCATATCTATATATATATATATATATATATATATATTTTTATATATATCCCAAAGTTTGTGAGCAAGTTCAAATACCATGTTCATTTGTTTTATATTGTTATTATTTTAAAATCCTTTGTATTTTTCCAAAAGGGTTGTATTTTATTGTAAATAAAATGATGTGACACTCTTGTCGTCTTGCGATAAAGTTCAAAAGAAATGTGACGGATGAGATCATCCCTGCCCGGATCGACAACGAAGGATGAGTTCGTGACCTCCCCGCACTTTCAGAAGTTAACGAGGGGGTGGGGATCCGAAAAGAAGATTTGTAATTACCACCCACTCATACGTGGTGCCTCCAAGGTGAATTCGAGACCCCCCTCTCCAATACAGCTAACCACCCACCCCCCTCCAAAAACCACTTCCCATTCCCGCTCATACCCCACCACGTGTCTCTCTGTTATTCGCTCCCACCAACTAACCATTAAATCATTAATTCCTCTCACCAAATGTTCATGTAACTATTAAATCATTTAATCCTTCCCGCGAACGTCTAAATTGATTAATTAGATGCGCCCCAAAATGGTTACACTCTGTTCAAACCTCTTCTTTTAAAAAAACTTCATGACTCTACATACTTCTTTTTCACCATTTCAGCTTCCAACAACACCAGTGTCGGCCCCAAATTTCAGTATCATGTGGCTATCTTCATACCCCAGTGATCACCATAACTTGGTAATTCGCCACCCTATCCTGTAATTTACTGTTCACGATGTCTTCTCACAAAGGCAAGTCGAAAATAGTTGTAGAAATACTTAAATTTCCCTCTGTTATTAACCTATACGAGCTCCCTCTAGTCAATATACAATACAAAATCTGAGAGGCCTAGTGCGAGTTTCAACTGTATGTACTCCAAAACTGGGTAAACCAGAAATTCCTATATTTTAGTGTTGAATTGAGTATTTGGGAGTCGTTCTTGCCCCAATTTGTCTTTCCCCAAACTAATACCTTCCCATAATTTGTCACCTAGTGTCATCTTAGGTATCTTCCCAACCATAGGGCTATAATTTCCCAAAACAATGAAGATTTATTTTCCATTACACCTGAATCCATATGCCAAGTACTCCAAATCAATCTCCAAGATCCTTTGTACCCTTTTTCTACCGATTCCCTCATGGGGATCTATTATAAACTCGCATTTCCTCAACGAGCCCATATCTTTGAGTCATTCTTACTTGAAAATTATGAGTTACCTAGAACTAATCCACCCTATTCCACTTCATTTTCCCATAAATTCCAAGGAAGGTTATTTCCATGGTCACTTGTCTATTAGGTTACCCTATTGATCAATGGGTAGATGAAGCAATATTCATAATTTTATCAATGGTCTCTATGGGTAATAATTCCTCATTGATTTTCAATTACAGTAAGTTTCTGTCAAACATTATTCATGATCAGTTTTTAAAGTATTTTGTTGAAGGCACATTTAAACATAAATTATTTCTTGTGTATTTACTATTATTTCATCAAGAAGAAAGGTTTAATTTCCCATTGTAGAATTTAGATGCACAAGGAAAACCTCAATCAATCATTAAGGAAGAACATAAAAGAGTATTCCTTCAGTGACCTTGTAAACCAAATTTTGCACATGTCCATATGTCTTCTCAGTAGCAATGTAATACCAAGGATTTCACCTGAAATTACAAGAACTATGCACCTTACTGAACAAGCCAAAGTTGGAGATGGGTACCTTTACCAGAATTATACAAAGATCAGAATATATGGATGTGAACTCCCTCCCTACAGGTTATGATTTTTTGTGCCAATAAGGATATTTTCTTTAGAATACATCAGGAAAATGATGAATACAGATGATTTGCATTTAGTATCCAGGATGAAGAAATCACAATTCAAGCTAAAGGCAAAGATTGGCCCTTTCATTGTCAATACCAGAGAAACAACAAAGGAGGCATATAATTTATTAAAGAAGATGAAATTCAAGTTGAGTTTTACTTGGTCCTATGATACCTTGGGAATTATTTCAAGGTTGAGAGTTGAGAAAAAACCAACACCATATGTACATACAACCAGGCCAGAGATAGAACAATATGTAAATAAAAAAGAACAACAGGAAAATACATTACAGGAAGTCGAAGAACAAATTGTTAGTCAGACATATTCACAAATTCCAGTTCCTCAAGAAAAAAACTAAAATATGAAGAGAAAGTATGTCTCCTACAGACTCAGAAGCTCAAGCTACAAGTTTCATAATTTTCAAAAGGAGAAAGAAGGAAAACACTCATGAAGAGTCCTCAGAAGAAAATAATTCACAGGAACATGCTATTGTGGTGCTGTTAAGATTTCCCACCACTTCTTTTCCACAAATTGAAGAAATCATAGATTCTCCTGCGTCTTCTGTTTTGCAAGATACAACACAACAACATATTTTTGCTAGATAATGAGAAATTAAAAGGGGGAATGAAGCATTAAAGGCCACTAATTATTCAAAATTTTGAAAGGAGTCTTCCACTATACAACATAGAATTTTTTCTCCACTTGATACTGAGAAGGGATAGTTTCAATTAGCCTTCTTGGAACCTAAAGTTCCAATCCCTAAAAGTGTAGAATATTAAAAAACATCCATTTTTTCTTTTGACACCAAGAAAACTCATGCAATTGATCAAATTGACCTTCATGCGCAGGTTGGTGAAATGATATATTCTACATTCACAAGTTCATCCATGGAAACCTCTAAACTGCAAGCTTCCTTGAACAATATCCATAAACAGTTAAAAATGGAGAGAATGCCCTCTTTGTCTAAAGATACCAAAATCAAAGCTCTTGAAAATTTGGTGATCAAACTAGGATATGATTCTAGTGATATCAAATTAGCAGAAGAGATGATACAGAATAAGAATGTTGACATTCAAGCATTGAGGAAGCAATTTAAACTTCCTACTACAGAACATCCACAAGCTAAGGAAGTAGGTCAACTTGAAAAGGAAAAAGAAAATATGCTTAAGTAGATTGTTGAACAAAATATTGAAATTTGGAAAATGGAAGCTGACATGGAAACACTCTTAGAATAAAAAGAGCAGCAACTCAGTATTTTAGCTGCCATTCCTATAGTGACAACATCTACAATGTGTACTTCAACAACAGGGACATCTACAACAACAACCATCATAGTAGAAACAAAATCTATAACAACTATCAACAGTCATGGGAGACTTATCTTTAAAGGATCAAGAAATTGAAAAACTCAAACTATAGCTCTAAAAGATTCAAGAACATAAGATTAATTTTGATAATGCATATTTGGTTGAGACTCAAAAGAATTTTAAATTAACTTAGCAATTAGAAGTTTATGAAAATAAATCTTTAATTGCATAAACTGTTTCTCAGACCAAAGAAAATATTTGGATAGACATTAATGCATTAGTGACTGAATTTATTTTTGAGGGGGAAGATTTATTGGAGACATTAAAAGTAGCAGTAGCAGAAATAAAAGAAGACCTAGACCATAAACCAGGAAATGCGACAAGGATGATCAAAGTCCTAAACTCCAAGACAAAAGATGAACTAAATAATTCAGGATTGAAGACAAAACTGAAGCGATATTAGAGGTGAGAAATTTTCTAACCAAGAGGAATTTGATGCTACAACTTGAGAACAAATGTTAGAATTTAGAGGTTCAAATTAAAAAAATTTACAGGAAATTTAATTCTCTACATCAGAAAGGACTTCCAGGTTTGAATGATATTGGTGGCAAATTGATCCACTTGAAGATTATCAACACAGGTTACATTGATAGTAGTGGACAAGACCAAGTTTTCCAAAATTAGAGGAATTATTACTCGCAAAGACTTCATTGAATGTTTAAGTTATGATTTTTTAATTCAACATGAAATTAAGCATTTGTTTTTAACTAGGCCTACTTTTGAAAAATATACTAAAGTTGATGAGTCATACAGAAAATTGTTAAAGTTTTCTATCCCTGATGAAAAGAGATGGTATAAATTATGTGAGCTCATCCGATAGGAATATAATTCCAAATTTCAGGAGAAAACAACATAATTTCAGAATCAGACAACAAATTAATAGGTGTAGCGAACAGAAAGCAGATTTATAGCTACAACCATCAACAGCAACCCTCGAAATCTGTGTAGAGTGTTCAAATCAGTTTAGATCTACTATTTTTCAGTTCTATTTTTGTAATATCCCAACTATTTTACATGATATTATATTTTGTAATAAGTTTTGATTCAAGTTTAGATATGTTTGAAGTCAAACTCTATAAATATTTTGCAATTCAAAGAAGAAAGGGTTGAACCCTTATGATGAACCAGTGGACATGCCTGTAACTTTATGAGCTGATTCTGAAGTTAATAGAAGGATTATAGATTCATTTTAAGAAACTTGTGTATCTTTATGAGTTCTTTTGGTTATTCAATTATGTATTCATTTTTATTTTCTCTACACATGTTCAAGGTAACATAGAAGTCTGGGTAAGATTAAATTGAATGTCAATCTATTTGAAAGCTCATGTAAAGTTATCAATATTAAAAGAGATTAATTAACCGAAATTGCATGTCTTAGTTAATTCCTCTAAAATTTTAAATTATTGCCTTCTGTCATCTCTTGCACATGTATTGTTTGGCTATAGAAAACTTCTATACGCATCTGTTGTATATAGAAAATTAGATGTTCAATCTAAATGTTTAATGGATTATACACCTTCTTATGAATTGTTTTCCAAATCATTTTAAAGATTAATTTTGTTAAGAATGAAGAATCAACCCTTCTGTTTTCTCAGAAATATTTAGGATTTGCATCAGTTTAAAAGTTTAAATCATTTGTCATCCACTCTAAATTAAAAACACTACTTTAGAATCTTTGGCATAGTCCCTTAGGCTAGGACCGACTACAAAGGAAAACAGTCCCAAATATCAATAATTTGATTAAGATTTCCAAATTTCTCAACACTTTAATTTCATGTGTCATCACATTCTTATTTCTTTGTATGGATGACCTTCTTAATGTTGTATAAGGATGATTCCACTCACTCAGATGACTTGATCAGTGAGTGCAAGCCCCAAATTTGATGATTAACACCACATAATTCATTTCTCTCAACCAACTACTTAATATCTTGAAACACTAAACATGAATCTTTGCAATAAATGTATGTGTGAATATTGATAGTTGTTTGGATGATTGAAAGATTAGATCGCAAGATGAGTGGTGGAGTGTTGTGTGAGATAGAAGCCACCATGACACAATAACACCACCTGCAAACGAGTCCAAAAATAGGACTACCAGTCTCATGCTTATGAGATTTGTCTTCTGAATGAAGCAAAGTTGGGAAATTAAGTTTTTATGGTTTGAAATTTTTGAGTATATCTCATGGAAACTAAATATTGTGATACATGTGAAACAAGGGAGCATGGAGCTCAGGAAGAAGATTTTTGTGATGGAATCACGACACTTCATGAGTAGTGCAATGGATCACACCATATAGTTACTTGGCCATAAGACTCTATGCACATTACATTAGAGCATGCCAAACTGATACTTGGATATAAGACTCTAATGATTACCCTATGCAGGAAATCCCTTGGATAGGTAGACTGTCCAAAATGGGGGTTTCCTAGGCTTGGAAGGAGTGAGTAGCTAATGGGGGACCATGTGCAGGAAATCCCTTATACATGTAGACTACCTAGAATGGGAGTTTCCTGGGCTCAAAAGGGTGAGAATTTGATGAGGGTCCATGTAGGAAAACCTCTAGATAGGTAAACTTCTTATAATGGGGGTTTCCTAGGCCCTTAAAGGTGAGTAACTGATGGGAGTCCATGTAGGAAAACCATTGGGACACGTAGACTTCTTGGAATGGGGGTTTCCTGGGCTTGTAAAGATGAGTAACTAATGGGAGAAGAAATATGCCCCACACTCAGTTGGATGTGCGCACAAGGGGTCTTGTTCATTAAATACATTGTTGTACATGTCCGATAAATACAAAGATTGTTTGATAAAGATAAAGATATTTGGTAAACACAGCGAGTTGGACTTATTACCTATGGAAATGAAGGAATGATAAAATAACTATAAAGATAATTATTCGTTTAAATAATTATATATGAAATTGTGGTTTAATTTGATTTTAAAAATTTATGATGAAAACTTAAGATAAATGTATGCTTGTGATATAGGTAAACTATTGAGCTAACCAACAAGGATACACAAGGATGGTTACATTTAATATCAAAGTGGTGTAGTGAAAGCATAGTGGAGCTGAAGACTAAAGACTAGGCCATTGTGGTCATGTTGGAACCTGTGATATGCATTGGTCGCCATGACATGTGCTGTGAAAAATGGTTTGTGTTGTTAAATCGAGCTAGAGGGATGCCTTAGCTTTGAGACTCCATCAAGACCCTTCCTATGCAAGGAATCCTTGCCAAGGAATGGATTTCCCAAGGTACTGAGGAAGTAGAGAAGGGGATGCTCGAACTTGGAAGGTGAGTGACTATTAGGAGGAGGAGAATTAAATGGATTGGTTTTCAAGGAGTCATGAACATGGTCATTGGGATCATAAATTCATTGGGTGTATCCCATGAAGAAATTAGCTGAATATATTTCCTAAGAAAGTATTATAGATAATGAATGACATGGTTAGATATGACAATTCATAACATGGAAAATGTTAATAATGTGAGAGGTGTAGCTATAAATCTCGGTTATAATTTTTGTTCTCTATTATAGAACATTAAGGATGGTGTTACTTTAGGGGGGTTGGGTTTGTAACTTTCGTCTATTCTACCCTCACTTATTGTAACGATAATTGTGACTGTAACACCAATGTGAGGACCAAAAATGGTTAATATGTGATTAGAAACTTAAAAGTTATTATTTAAAATTAATTAATTAACATAATTGAAGGTTGGACATCCTTAGGGATCCTTAGCCTAAGGGAAGATTGCGTGCTCACTTGTTTCGAAAGGCCATGAACCATACCCAATTGAATTGAATTCCCAAAGTTACTTACAAACTCGGGAAACCTTTATATGATAAGTTTTAATATGATGTGATTAGAGTCGAAATGGAGTTGGCAGGGTTTATTGAAAACCATTAAGAGGTGTTACTAGAGAATTGGAAGGGTGGGAGGTTCCCATTCCCCTTTCTTTTTCACAAATCGAGGAGACAACACCGAAAATCCAAGTAAGTGCTTTCTCGAAACACACCAGGACATAGAGAAATGGTTTATATGTATGCATCATAGAAGAGAGACAAGGGTTCTCTTAAGTAGGGTGGGGGGGTTTGTGTTGGAACTTGGTTCAATGATTCAAATGGATTCCCTTAATTATGTTTGATACCACTAAATTCTTATCTAAGGATATGTTCCATTTTGAAGAGAAGATATTGGATTAAGCCATCGGGTGCTTGCAGATGAACCACTTAGTACTTTCTAAGTGTTTGCTAAATCTCGATGAGCCACTCTCATAATGGAACCCATTCCTTGGTTGAGCCACTAGTTGATTGCGTTTAGAATGATGAACCACTTAGTTATTGCTAATTACTTGTTAACTAAATGATGAACCACCCTCATCGTGGAATTAAATCTTGGAACTAAGAATTATACTACCTCTGATGATTATTGTTTTGCAAATAAACCATTAGGTGCTTGCACTTAGGCTAATGAACCACATAGTGCTGCTAAGTTATTTCTAATTGGATGATGGACCACCTACATAGTGGATTCAATTCCTTAGAACTAAGTGATATACACCCTTGGAACTTGGGTGAAGCCCTGTGATTGAAACTCAAAGAGTAAGTGAGTCATACAATGTTTACTACCAGAGAGCAGTTGATGAACCACCTTGAAAGTGGATCCCTTCTCTTGAGCATTAGACCAAACCATAGGTGTGTATATTCCTTATGCAAGCATTTCCTAAGAATCTAGACTTGGCTCGGGGGTGGTTAGTTGCAAGAAAGATTGCAGTGTAGCTGGTCTCTGGTTGGGTGGAGAGTGGAAGTCCATCCTTCGATTGCCAACCATTTTAAGTTATTTAGATAAGTATAAAGACATATATCCATTGGAACTATGGATGATGAATTATCCTGATATATTATTTGTTGATTTATGGTTTGGCACTACTCATGAAAGGTTTTTGAACTCACCGCATGATTCACGTTGGACATTTTTTTTTATATGTTTCTATGGTTATATTGAACTCATTACACTATGTGATTGTTATCATCTTCATGAACTACAAGGTTAATTATATTCTCCTGACTCATTTTTGAGATAAATTAGTTAACCTACTATCACACATATTCTTGGTTATATGACATGTTTATGAATTGGGAAATGTGCTACCATACTTAATCCTTTTATAATATCTCACTGAAGAAACTACCTAGCTCTATAATAGATTAAAAAGTTGAAATTCTTGACTTGGAACTAATTCCTTTTTGGAGCCATGTCCTTCTTGTATAGGATTTGATATAAATTAGTTAATATTTATACCCCCTTTTCTCACTTTAGATGTGGCTCAGTATCCTTGAAGTTTTATCTCAGGACTTAGCCGTTAACTTAGAAAATCGATGTTTTGGGTAGATGCCATGGTATTTAGAAATTCTTGATGAATGTCACATAGGAATCACATCTCATCTAGGATTAGATTTCCTTATTAAGTGATCCCATATTCGGTCCATATACCTCTTTCCTAGCATGAATTGCATCCAATGATCTGAGTGTGATAGTAATTGGACTAATTCTCCCCAAGATTTCAATTAACCCCCCAACTTTATATCATGCTAGCTCTAGGTGCTAACCTGTTCACCATGCATAGAACCATCACATGACCCAAAGGACCATAACATATAATGTCTATATTGAAACTCTTGGATTTACTCCTCTTTGCTCTATTTCAGACTCCTGCAAAACTTAATGTTCCCAGAAGATCCCAAGACCAAGAGACAAAAAAATAAATTTTGGGAGAATGTTTGTCTTCTTGTCTGTCAGTTGATGGATCAACCTAATAAGGCTTTCTCGATGAATGTATAAATCCCCAATTGTCCAAAGGTCCATATACAAAGATAATAATGAGAGAATTCCCCTCTGTCAAAATCATTAACCAGTAGGACTATCTATCGCTCATCGGAACTATAGTGCATCCAAAATTAGGTGGCGGTAGTGGAGCGGTAAGGAAAGTTGTTGATAATGTTTCTTTTAGTTGGGTCCATTAAGAGATGAGAATTCCCATCACCCATCAACATTGTTTCCATGTTGTGATTCACAATCGGGTGGTGGTGGTAGACAAAACTATCCATTGATAGGGAAATTTCCGTCTGTTGGGGCCACCAACTAATGAGATCACTCATCACTATCATATCAGCCTTTTTTATTGTCTAAAATTCTTTCAATGGTGTGATCGTGAGTGCTACTCAATTTGTGGCCTTAATTCATCCTAGGGCCCCCCTAGGTCTAGCGTAGGCTAACAAGGGGAGGGGTCTAGTATCGAAGCTCCCATTATGGGACCCTTCTTAATCAGGGTGCTACTTCAATATGACATAATCATCGTGTGGTTTGATCAATGAACTTGGTTCACCACGAGGCCCCCTCCTAGTCTAGTGCAAGTTAACGAGGGGGTACGACATGGGGACTCTCACTACAAGTCAAGGTGATGCGATCATCTTGTGGACCCTGCGTTATACTAACGTAGTAGTGCCATAGGGGCCCAATAGGAGTTACATGAATGCCACATAGGGGCCCCAAGTGATGTGAATATATTTATGGTACCATGGAAATCCATGTGGGCTACACACGGATGTCACATGGAAGTCCCTTGCTGAAGTGGCTTTATCCAATTAGGTAAACTTCAAATGGGCATAACTATCAATCCAAGAGTCGGATTGAGATAAACTTTATATTGCCAGAAAGATCTTGATGATATAGACACAATGGTGGTATTAGAATATAATTCCACGCACTTTAAAAATGAGGATTTTTGTGACCCCATCTTCATAATAGACCTTGGAGGTCAAGTCAAATTATGAAGTAACACCTCTCAAAACTAGATATAGTTTAAGGGGGTGGAAGGGAGTTTTACAATAATGAAGGTTTCAAGCTATTATCATATTTTTAAAGAGTAGTTGCGTCGAAAAAAACAAAGAACATTTTACAACCTAGTGTTGAAGAATTGTGACATTTATGCCACTGTAACAACATTAATACAATATAAGGATAGGTAATAGTCTCTCTCTTTCTTCTCTCTCTCTCTCTCTCTCTCTCTCTCACACACACACTCTACAATATAATAAGGAAATCAAATCAACTAGTGCAAGATGAAGGAACTTAGGTAATACTATTTAACACTATCCTTCTTTTTTTTTAATTAATTCACAGTATCAACAATTTTGCATGATCTCTCTCTCTCTCTCTCTCTCTCTCTCTCTCTCTCTCTCTATATATATATATATAATATTATATATATATGAGAGAGAGAGAGAGAGAAGGGTCACTACCTAGTAGATGAGAAACTGATCAGAGTGGAAATTGATGTAGCTACTGTATCAAAGAATTCATCATAGCATCAACTTATAATATTTATAGATTCACAAGCTCCACACAAAAACATTGATAATTATAATATCAATGAAGTAAAATAAACCATAAAAATGCATGAGAGTAAGAATGCTACTATAAAAAAAGTACATTATTGATAAAAGGAAACTTCTAGGTTTTAATAAGTCTTTAAAAAGTTATAATATAAATTCTAATGATATAAAGGAAATGGAAAATTGGGTTGGCGTAACAACCTAGGGTTAAATTTTCATGTAATAAAGGATACTAAAGGGGAAATAAGACCAAGGTCATGGGATACATATTCCAAGATGAATGTTGGGAAAAACTTTAGCGGACATCACGTGCGGTATAATAATGGCTATGGATATTGACAAAGGCATTGGAAAAGACATAGAGGCGTTAAATGACATTTAATTATGAAAATAAAGGAAAATAGGGGAAAATGAAGGTGAAGAGACACAAATTTGCATGCAAGGAAATTAGATGAAAATGAAAGAAAAATGAGACATCAACGATAAAAATGCATCAGAGAAACAATTCACAACTTTTTGTCAGTTCATCTTTGGCTTTCTCTCCTTTCATTCTCTGTCTCTCATACATTCTAGCAAACTTAGAGTATTCCTGGAGGACTTTGGCATTCACTTGGATTTGGAGAAAGGCAAGCAAGCAAGAAAAAGGGATGAAAAGTAAAAGCAAAGGAAAGTGAAGGAAATCAAGGAGAAGGGTGGATCAACAGCTTCACCAGGAAGATTTTACAAGTAACATGTTTCATGTGTGATTTCCTTGTTGGATTGTGAATGCATGGTACATGAATTTGTATATTTGGTTCATTTTTTGTCATTAGCATGGACTTTTCCTAGTTTGACAGTGGTTTCATCCTTTCCTTTCCATTTCATAGATAGCTATGGTGTGATGGGATCCATTCTTGGTTGAGCTTTGGATTTCCGTAAGGTTTTGGAACTAGGTGAGGTGGTCTCAGGAAATCCTAAGGGTTGGGGGTGGAGATTGTTTTCTTTGGGAAGCCATGGACATATGGGTGGAGATAGGAAAATTCCTCAAGGTATGGTGAAGGAATTCTAAGGCATCCAATATTGGTTTGGTTTTGTGATGTCAGGACCGGTTTAGGTGAGATCATGGTAGATTGAGGGTGGAGGTGGTTTAACCTCTAGATTCCCTATTTGGTTGTCTTGGTTTATCCCATGAGATCCCACTTTCATGATTGGAATATGGCACAAGGGTGATTGACTAAAATAAATATTTGGTTCAACCCAATCTATGGTTGGGTGGTACATGGAAGTCCCTGACTTGGTTGGATTTTTCATATGTTAATACAAGTTATTTTCCTCATTATGATTTATGAGCACATGTATTGGTTATTATGTGATCTTATCGCTGGTTCATCTTGGTTTCTATTTTGGTTATATGTTGGTTATAAACATGGTTTTATGATGTGCTCTAGCTATGGATCTTGTTCATTATTTGATAAGTTAATGGATGGTTGATGAATGCATGCGATAATAAGTGTTGTTGAAAATAGCTTTAGAGGGGATTGAGGCTTCTTGGTGATTCTCTGATGAAGTTCAGAAGTTTATGATTAGATATGAATTCATTACTTGTAGCTTATATGTTTATCATCATTTTGTCAAAATGTCCATCATGTACTATGCATGTTCTAGTCAATACCTTGTTCAAGTTTTGAATGGTTAACCTTGTTATTATCTTAGTTATGATTCTAGAAAGTTACAGTAAGTTTTGGGCAGTGATTTGGAGGATTTCTTAAAAAAGTGGCATGGATCTCGTGACCACATGCACAAAATAGGGGATTTTTTGTCACAACCACTAGCAGGAAAGCTCGTGCATGTGTTTGGAGCCTCATAACCACATGCATAGTGTGTGAAGGGTGAATTTGAGGTGTTAGGTTGGTGAAAAAGAGTTCAAATTCAAGGATTTATCACCCAAGGGAGTTGGTAAGCTATTGAATGATCTGTAGTCTTTGAGGTATGTAATTTTACTTTCGGTTTGTAGGCCCCACCTCCATAACTGGAACTTGGAAGGTGGATCATGTCATAGTACCACTCAACTCATGTTTACCCTGAAGAGCTCGTAAAAGTGGTTAAATGTGGGAGGAAGCATTACAGGGTGGTATTAGAGCTACTAGGTTCAAACACTTGGACTTGATGGGCTAAATGTATATAGTTATGCATGCATGGTGATTGTATATGTGACTAATATGCATGCATTGGGATTATAGTTTTGAATATGAGTTCCATGACAGACTAAGAGTACGCGACCAAGTTTTTGGAGCTATTGAGGTATGTGTCGTATCCCAAGGATGAGAAGAGAATGTTCCAAAGGTTCATCAGTGGATTGCCTTCAACATTTAAAGATCAGTTTAAGTATAATGAGCCTTGGTCATTGGAGGAAGTCATCAGAAAATTGAAGCATCGTTATGAGAAATCTAAGCACAAGTATGAGCCTAAGCGTGATTGGAAAGGGAATGATAAGGCTAAAGGAAAATGGCCTCAAAATCGGGGAAGAGCTCAAGATGAATGTGAGAAATAAAATGTGGCACCTTACAAGAAGTTTAATGCAACTGAGAATGGACATGGACCTCAGCTTGGAGAGCAACAAAATAAAGGTAGTGGCAAAGAACTGTTATAGTGTTGGATTTGTGGCAAGGACCATCGCAAGAAGGATTTTCCATTGTACCAAGGTGGCAGGCCACACATTTATAGTGCTCAGGAGGTGTAGATAGTTGGGGATGTTTATCCAAGCATTCCTTGGATCTGTGCAACATTGTGATAATAGGAAGGAATACCATTAGGAATCCATTATTGAGATGGAAGGTAAGATTTGTGATCGAGTTGTTTCCATTTTGATTGATCCTGGATCTAATTATAGTTATGTTAGTCCCGACTTGGTGGATAAGTGGGGCTTGAATAAATAAGAACATGCAGAGTCTTAGTTGGTGCATTTGGATGCAAGGACCAAGAAAAGAGTTCATCATTGGGTGAGAGCTTATGAATTTGAGTTGAATGGTATTCCTACAATAACACATCTAAATGTGCTTCCTTTGGGATAATATAGTATGATTTTGGGCATGGATTGGTTTTTTACACACATGACCAATGTAGGCTACTATGAGAAAGATATTGGGTGCCTGGATGATGATGGAGAAAAGATAACTTTGTAGGGAAAGAAGAAGCTTACATTAGTAAGAATGGTTACAGCCATGAAAGCTAAGCACAGTTGCAGGAAGGGGTGTGTATTGTTTGCAGTGCATATTTCTAGTGACAAAGGGAAGGATCTTGCAGATGTTGAAGTCCTAAAGAGGTATCATGTTTTGCAGTAGTTTCAAGATGTGTTTCTATAGATATTTCAGAGTTACTACTTCATAGGGAAGTGGATTTCTCAAATGAGTTTGTACCAGGAGCAACATCGACATCAAAGGCATCTTATAAGATGAGTACTCCAAAGTTGGTGGAATTGAAGTTGCAGCTTAAGGAAATTCTTGATAAAGGATAGATAAAGTCAAGTGTTTCACCTTGGGGTGCACTAGTGTTTTTTGTAAAGAAGAAGGATGGTACATCTCTCAGATTGTGCACTTGTTACAGGAATTTGAACAACGTGACTATCAAGAATGAGTATCCATTGAATTAGATTGATGGTTTCTTTAATCAGATGAAGGGAGAAGAAATTTTATCAAAGATCAATATGAGATGAAGATATCATCAGGTGCACATCAAAGAAGAATATATCTATAAGACTTCATTATGTACCAGGTATGGGCATTATGAGTTTTTTGTGGTTCCGTTTGGTCTTACTAATGATCCAAGCACCTTTATGTTCTTGATTAACAATGTGTTGCATCCTTATCTAGACAATTTTGTGATAGTATTCATTGATGATATATTGATATACTCCAAGAATGAGGAGGAGAATGTAGAGCACCTAGAAATGGTATTGAGATTTTTGAGAGAGAATTAGTTGCATGGCAAGCTTAGTGAGTGCAGTTTCTTTCAATCTCAATTAATTTACTACTTCGGACATGTTGTTTCCAAGGAAGGCATAGAAATGGACTTGGAAAATATTAGAGCTATCATGGAGTGGCCAACTCCTAGGAATGTGGATGAGGTCAAATCATTCATTAGACTAGAATATTATTATAGGAGGTTCGTAAGGAACTTATCACGTATTTCATATCCTATTACATCTTTGTAGAGGAAATGGAAGAAGATTGAATGGACTGAGGAGTGTGCAACTAGTTTTAAGTAGTTGAAGCATTTTCTTACAAATGTTCAAGTTTTGAAGATTGCAGATCCTGATAAGGAGTTTGTAGTTTGTACAAATGCTTGCAAGAAAGGACTTGGTGGAGTCTTGATGCGGGAAGGACATGTAGTATGCTATGATTCAAGGAAGTTGAATGAGCACGAGTAGAACTATGTGACTCATGATATTGAGTTTAAAACTATCATTCATGCCTTAAATATGTGGAGGCATTATCTTCTTGGAAGGAGGTGTATACTGATGAGTAATAATAGTGGACTGAGGTACTTGTTTGACCAACCCAATATGAATTCCAGGCAAGCTAGATGGTTGTCTACTTTCAGTGAGTTTGATTTCAAGATCAAGTACATTAAGGGAAATGAGAATCATGTTGTATATTCTCTTAGTAGGAGAGTGCAGGTGAATCATATTTCAGCTATGAGCTCTTATGGGACAAATTTACAAGTGTGAATCTTGCAGGCAGGGCAACATGATGATAGGTACAAGCAGCTGAAGTAGTGACTACAACAATAGGGTGAAGAAAATCGAGATGAGGAGTATCAGCTCATGACAGATGGCTTGGTCAGATTTGGGAACAAGATTTTTGTGTCAATAATAGTGAGCAAGCTTATCTTGAGGGAGTTTCATGTCAAGCTGTAAGCAGGCCACCAAGGATATTAGAAGACATTGATAGCTATTAATAAGTTTTATAATTGGCCAAATTTGAAGAAAAAGGTGGCTAAGTTTGTTGCTAGATATTTGGATTGGCAATAGGTGAAAGCTAAGTGTAAGCACCTAGCCGGTCTATTACAACCTATTCCAATTCTATAATGGAAATGGGAGGTAATTTCCATAGACTTCATTACAGGTTTTCCTAGGACATACAGACAACATGATTCCATCATGGTTGTGGTTGATAAGTTGAGCAAGGTGGCTCACTCCAATGTACTGAAGTCTACTAATTTAGCTAGTGAGGTAGATCAGATCTTCATTTGGGAGATAGTGAGGTTGCATGGTGTTCTCAATAAGATTATATCAGATAGAGATGCCAAGTTCACTTCCAAGTTTTGGAAGGATTTGTTTGCAGGCTTGGGGACAAAGTTAACCTTCAATACAACTTATCATCCACACAGAGATGGGAAGATAGAGAGGGTTAACGTGATTCTTGAGGATATGTTGAGGATGTATGTCATGCATCAACAATGGAAGTGGGAGGAGTATATTCCACTAGTGGAGTTTGCATATAATAATGGGTATCAAGAATCCTTGAGTATGAGTCCATTTGAAACTCTCTATGCGTGTAGTTGTAATACTCCTATCAGTTGGAGTGATCCAGTAAATAGGGTACTGACTAGGACAAACATGCTGGTTGAGATGGAGCAAGAGATATAGGTTATCAAAATAAATTTAAAGGTAGCACATGACAAGTATAAGAGTTATGCAGATCAACATAGAGCATTCAAGGAGTTTCAGATTGGGGAGCATGTGTACTTGTGCTTCACGCCCAAGAGGAGCTCCTTGATGATTAGATGATGTGCTAAGTTGGCACCTCGTTATTGTGGGCCTTTCAAGATCATTGAGAGGATTGGACCAATGGCCTACAGACTTGCACTACCACCAACAATGAAATTCCATGATGTTTTACATGTTTCATTGCTTAAGAGATATGTGCAGGATGTTGATCATGTGATTGATTGGTATGTATTGTATGTGGAATCAGAAGGAGAGTTCCAGCCAGAGCCACAGTGCATTTTGTAGTAGAAACAATTGATGCTCTGGACCTGAGAAATAGAGAAAGTTAAAGTGTAGTGGAAGCACTTTAGGCCCGATCAAGCTACATGGGATATGCCTGATCAAATGCGGGCTTTGTAACCTTCATTACTTGTTAGTTCAAGAAAATGAGGTTTTGGTGTGTGTGTGTGTGTGTGTATGGTTGTAAATACCGCAACGAGTTGTGTTATAAAGCTCCAATAAGTGGTATGTTTATTTGTTTTTCAACAAGATGTCATTGTAAATACTGCATCGAGCTATTCTATAAAGCTCCATAGGTAGTGTTTTGTTTTCAGTGGTTTTCTGGTCATAGGTGTCATATAACATCGAGGATGGTGTTCCCCTAAGGGGGATGGATTTGTAACAACCTCGGGTTAAAGTTTCATGTAATAAAGGATAATAAAGGAAAAATAAGACCAAGGTCATGGGACACATATTCCAAGATTAATGTTGGGAAAACACTTAGTGGGAATCACTTATGGTTCAATAATGGCTATGGAAATTAATAAAGGCAAAGAGGTAATAAATGGCATTTAATTATGAAAATAAAGGAAAATAAGAGAAAAGGAAGGTGAAGAGACACAAATTTGCATGCAACAAAATTAGAGGAAAATGAAAGAAAAAGGAGACATCAATGATAAAAAGGCATCAAAGAAATAGTTCATAGATTTTGGTCAGTTCTAGTTTTTGTTAGTTTAATGTTAGCTCTCTCCTTTCATTCTCTCTCTCTCATAGACTATAGCACACTGATAGTATTCTTGGAGCACTTTAGCATTCACTTGGATTTGGAGAAATGTAAGCAAGCAAGAAAAAGAAAGGAAAAGGACAAGCAAAGGGTAATGAAGGAAACCAAGGAGAAGGGTGGACCAACAAATTCAACAGGAAGATTTTGCAGGTAACAAGTTGCATGTGTGATTACCTTCTTGGATTGTGAATGCAGGGTACATGCATTTGTTTATTTGGTTAATTTAATGTCATTGGCATGGATTTTGCCTGGTTTGACAGTGGTTTCAAACTTTCATTGCCATTTCCTAGATAGCCATGGTGTGATGGGATTCATTCTTGGTTGATCCTTATATTTTTGGAAGGTTTTGGAACCAGGTGAGGTGGTCTCAAGAAAATCCCAAGGGTTGGGGTTGGAGATGGTTTTCTTCAGGAGGCCCTCAATAAGTGGGTGGAGATATGAAAATTACTCAAAGTATGGTGAAGGAATCCTGAGGCATCTAAGCTTGGTTTGGTTTTGTGATCTTGGGACCGATTTAAGTGAGATCACGGTAGCTTGAGGGTGGAGGTGGTTTAACCTATGGATGATCACATGTTCTACTTATTAAGTGATCTTATGCCTAATTCTTCATGGTTTCTATTCTGGTTATATGTTGGTTATAAGCATGGTTTTATGATGCGCTCTAGCTATGGCTCTTGTTCGTTATTTGATAAGTTAATGTATGGTTGATGAATGCATGGTCTAATAAGTGTTGTTGCAGCTACCATGAGAGGGCATTGAGCCTTCTTGGTGATTCTCAGATGAAGTTCAAAATTTTATGATCGGATAGGTATTCATGGCTTGTACCTTATATTTTTATCATTTGTTTGATGAAATGTCTATCATGTACTAGCATGTTTTGGTCAAGTATTTGTTCAATTTTTTAAGGTTATTCTTGTTATCATATTAGTTATGATTTTGGAAAGTTATAGGCAGACCTTGGCAATGGTCTGGAGGCTTGCCTAAAAAAGTTGCATAGATTTCATGATCACATGCACAAAATAGGGATTTTTAGTCATAATCGTTGGCAGACAAGCCTGTGTCTACGGTTGGAGCCTCATAACCGTATGCACAATGTGTCAAGGGTGTGGTTGTGGTGTTAGGTCAGTGAAAAAGAGTTCCAACGTAGGAATTGATCACCTGGAGGTGTTGGTAATCTCCTGAGTGATTTGTGGTCTCTCATGGATGTCATTTTGCTTCTGGTTTGTAGGCCCCACATCCATAACTAGAACATGGAGGCCAGGTCATGTCATAGTAGCATTCAACTCATGTTTACCCCAGAGATCCCGTAAAAGCAGGTAAATGTGGGAGGATGCATTACAGTTGGTATGACCTCCCTTTGGGTGGGCCCTATCAAAGGAGGTCCTTATAACCTTGAAAATCTCTTAGAGACACAAAAATCCAAGCTATCCATTTCTTCTTATTCATTACATGTCATATAGAAAAGAGGGAAATAATGTGTCTCTCTAACACACTTCAAACCACTCTTACAACAAAAAATAAAAACAAAACAATAACTTGTACTATCTCTCCCTCTCTCTCCACACACTTGAAATGATGGAAAGAAGCCTCAATTACTTAATCATGCATTTCTTTGATTTATGTGTGATGTTCCGTGTTTACCTATTTTTTAGCATAACTAATTTAAGAGGAAGATTCACTCTCTACTAATTCAATTGTCAATTGATATTTGGAGGAGGTCAATTTGAGAAATGTATTGTTTCATCCTACTATTAGTAGTGTAAAGGTCATTCCTCATTTATGAAGTGGGGAAAATCCCTTGAGTTTCTTACCCCCTCAACTAGTTGAGATGTAATGGATATTTACACAAACTCAATATGTGAGGTTGATACCATCTTGATAAAATGACACGAGTTGATCTAGAAATTTTGCATGAATTCTACCCTATTCCTCTTGCTTGTAAAAGCACATTATCTCATGCAATGCAAACCATAAAATCAAATTCAAAAAATACTTAAGATATTAAACATACATTATGTTCATCAGAAATTAAGCAAAACATATTCATTTAAATAAGCATAAGTCCATATAATCTAGTTTTGTTATTCCATCGAAAGTGATAATGCCCCCAAAAAAAACTTAGATTCATTAGAAAAACATATCAAAATTATAACAATAGGATAGACAATAAAATGACAATATAAAAAATCCATTCCTATGTTTGTAATATTTGAAATTCAGGAAGTATTAATATCTTCATAACATAATAAGTAATAGTTTGTCATATAATCTCCAATAATAAGTATATTATATTTTTATAAACCTTAATTCAATAAATTAAAATTTTGCAGTCTAACTCTTTTATGTTTTGGCTTTTTTCATTAGGATTCAACAATAATTTTTTTGGTTAAATCATGGCTTTTTGTTGTTGAAATTGCATTTTTGAATGCATAAATGGATTTAGCACCATGAAAAACCTACAAAATAGTTGGATTATGTAGTTTTCATAACCCAAACTTGTGATTCCAACAAATATATGTCAAATTTCAAACAAAATTGATGGAAGAATATGCCCAAAAACGAGCCAAAACTTAGAAGATTCAAATTAAAACAATCGAACCTAAAAGTTGTAGTTAAGGTCAAGACCCAACTCTATTGACTCTTTCTCATTAACATGGAATTCCTTTGCCTGTATAGGGTGGGAAATGTGGTTAGGGGGGACAGGGTGATACCCTTGTCATAACCTCGCTCAATGGAGGGGAGAAGCATATATAATACCTACCCCAATTGTCATGACATTATGATCTTAGTTGATTGTAATAAAATCACACTAATGTTTCCATTTATGAGTTTGTGTGGTCATGATGGGAAGGGTCTCGATGTAAGCTTGGTTATCATTGTAATGGAGGTTGAACATTATTTGGTAGACACCCACATTGCATGTGTTCACTTGGTTTTTACCCAATGAGTTTACACAATCTTGTTTGGGGTTTTTGTTCAACACTCAATGGTTTTGTTTTCTTGACGAAGGGAAGGTCCAGGTGCTCCTCCATTTCCTTCTCTCTAACATGCACTAGGAAGCTTTACTCGACCTATCACTGAATTTCGTGCTCGAGGAAAGATCTCTTGTATCAATGCTACAATCACCCTACATCCAATTTCACTAGTCTCGCCACCACTAAAGTATTTGGATGCATGTATTTCTAGATTTAGTTTCAAATCATCCCTTTTTTAGTCGAGCTATACTTTGTTGGTTGTCTTCTTTCACTAGCCTTACTCCTTTCAATTCTATTCTCTCACAAATTGCTTGTTATTACTTAGGGTGGTCAGGGACTCCTCCTTAGTGTGCCTCCCACCCACCCCCCCGCCCCGTCTTTGTTGTATATGGGTTCTACCTTTCTTGGTGCTCCAATATTTTGTCTAGGTTTTAGCCACTCTCCTACTCCTTCCTTGTCTTGCAGCCTTTGTTCTTTCAATCGACCCTTCTCTGTGTTTTCCAACCACCCTTTTCTTGATGGAAACTAAATTGATGAAATTAGTTGCATAGTTAATTATGGGTCGTTATAAGCATGGCATGGCCTCTTGTGGGGAAGGGAGCTCCTGTGCGCTCTCTTGATCCCACTCCATTGCCAAACTTTTCCACCTCCACAACCTTGTAGATATACATGAGGAAATTCGATAGGAAATGAATGAATCCATTGCAGATAGATATGAGTTTAGAAATGTTGAGATATTGGATTTTGTCGTTGACTGGGTGCTGGATACCTGCCATACAAAGCGTGGAGAGGGATCGAATCTCTTGATATGCAAACCTATTTTAGAGTGAAAAGAAAAGTGCTTGGTAGATCCAAAATAAAGATATATATATATAGGTTGGTTTAATTTCCCCTTTTAAATGGACTGCATCCCACATAAATACCATGGATCATAAATACCATGGATCAATACCATGGGTTCTCAATATTATGGGTCAATAACATGGACCCTTTTTCTTTTATTTATATTTTTTTATTTTATTTTGACAAAGTCAAAAGGTTTACATTACACTACATTAATATTTGTATTTTTTTTTTAAATTTAATTTAATTTTTTATTTTTATGTAATTAGACTTAGTCAAAATGTTAAACATTACATTACAACATCTCTACCATATTGCACTGGAGAGAGCCTCTTGGCGCAATTATAAGTTTAACCAGCATAGATCCATCTTAACTCTGGATCTACCAAACGCCGAGAGGGATCAAATCTCTTTTCACACTAAAAGAGGTTTGTGCCTCAAGAGATTTGATCATTTTCCAGGTTTGATAGAGGCTGAGTTAAGATGGATCTAGGCTGGTTTGATGGAGTCAAAATGTTTTAATTATTATTATTATTATTATTGTATTATATTTTTTAAAATTTAATTTAATTTTTATTTTTATTTTTGTGTAATTTTACATATGTTTACATAATATAATAGCACAAGACAACATTTCTTTTGTAGTGCGTTGGAGAGCACCTCTCAATATAATTTTAACATAAATTTGTACCATATAGATTCCATATATTGAATTTCAAATGATAAGAATTTCATTATAATATACATTTAAGGCTTAGTCTAACCTATATAAGAAATGTCATTTTTCACTTAAAGTCATCAATACAATTTCAAGCAATATTGTAATTTTCAAGTTTTAAAATACATTTTTGAATACATAAATAGATTCAATGCCCTATCAAACCCGAACCCAAGATGCTTGAATTTTACATATTAAATACCTTATACTCAAATTTTTAAAAATCTATAGTAAAAATAAAAACTAGAAAAATCAATTTCATTTATTAATTAAACTACACATAAATTTAATATATATATAAAATAATATTAATTTTTTTTTTTTAATTTTTAAAATAACTTAATTCACCAATTTTATATCTTTAAAAACCCACTTTTTATATCATTAAATTGCGACAAATAAATTAAATCCTCAATATTATATCTTTAAAAAACACTTTCAGCAGGACAGTTTCACATGCACATTAAAGTTGGTAATGCCAAGTCAATTATTATGTACTTGTACTTGTGGGGTGGTGGGTACCAAAATGCATTTAATGTTTTCCACCTACTCCTTCAAAGATTCTCCGACACGTCAAGTGCTCACACCATTTCCTTCACCTTTTGGATTTGGTATTTTTTAACAAACAAATAATCATTCACATAAACAAATCTCTAATTATTAAACTCAAGTCAACTGATTGTTTTTTATTTATGCGATAATGCAATTTTGTTCAAATCGAGAAAATTAAATTAGGAAATTCCATATATTATAATAATTCTTACCTTGGTTTCAGCCAGTTAGGTGTGCCCGTGTCCAGTAAAGTGACGAATTAATTTTGAGTAAGTTAAAATGATAGATAAAGTTAACCTTCAATACAACATATCATTCATAGATAGATGGGCAGACAGAGAGGGTTAATGATATTCTTGAGGATATGTTGAGGATGTATGTCATGCATCAACAACGGAAGTGGGAGGAGTATATTTCATTGGTAGAGTTTGCATATAATAACGGGTATCAAGAATCTTTGAGTATGAGTCTATTTGAGGTTCTCTATGGGTGTAGTTGTAATACTCCTATCAACTGGAGTGATCTAGTGAATAGGGTACTGATTGGGACAGACATGTTGGCTGAGATGGAGCAAGAGATACAGGTTATCAAAATAAATTTAAAGGTAGCACATGACAAGTAGAAGAGTTATGCAGATCAACACAAAGCATTCAAGGAGTTTTAGATTGAGGAGCATGTGTACTTGTGCTTCAAGCCCAAGAGGAGCTCCTTGAGGATTAGATCATGTGCCAGGTTGGCACCTCGACATTGTGGGCCTTTCGAGATCAATGAGAGGATTGGGCCAATGGCCTACAGACTTGCACTACTGCCAACAATGAAAGTCCATGATGTTTTCCATGTTTCATTGCTTAAGAGATATGTGTAGGATGTTGATCATGTGATTGATTGGTATGTATTGCAAGTGGAAGCAGAGGGAGAGTTCCAGCCAGAGCCACAATGCATTTTGCAATGGAAACAACTCATGCTCTGGAACTAAGAAATAGAGAAAGTTAAAGTGTAGCAGAAGCACTTTAGGCCCGATCAAGCTACATGGGATATGGTTGATCAAATGCGAGCTTTATAACCTTCATTACTTGCAGGTTCAAGAAAATGAGGTTTTGGTGTGTGTGTGTGTGTGTGTGTGTGGTTGTAAATACCGCAATGAGTTGTGTTATAAAGCTCCAATAAACAGTATGTTTATTTGTTTTTCAACAAGATGTTATTTTAGATACTGCATCGAGCTATGCTATAAAGCTCCATAGGTAGTATGTTTTGTTTTCACTAGTTTTTTGGTCATAGGTGTCATATAACATCGAGGATGGTGTTCCCCTAAGGGGGATGGGTTACCTCGGGTTAAAGTTTCATGTAATAAAGGATAATAAAGGAAAAATAAGACCAAGGTCATGGGACACATATTCCATAGGCCATGGGAAAACACTTTAGTGGGCATCACTTATGGTTCAATAATGGCTACGGAAATCAATAAAGGCAAAGAGGCAATAAATGGAATTTAATTATGAAAATTAAGGAAAATAAGAGAAAAGGAAGGTGGAGACACAAATTTGCATGCAACGGAATTAGAGGAAAATGAAAGAAAGGAGACATCAATGATAAAAGGGCATCAGAGAAATAGTTCATAGATTTTGGTTAGCTCTAGCTTTTGTCAGTTTAATGTTACCTCTCCCCTTTCATTCTCTCTCTCTTATAGACTATAGCACACATAGTATTCTTGGAACACTTTAGCATTCACTTGGATTTGGAGAAATGTAAGAAAGCAAGAAAAAGGAAGGAAAAGAACAAGCAAAGGATAGTGAAGGAAACCAAGGAGAAGGGTGGATCAACAAATTCAATGGGAAGATTTTGTAGGTAACAAGTTGCATGTGTGATTACCTTGTTGGATTGTGAAGGTAGGGTACATGCATTTGTTTATTTGGTTAATTTATTGTCATTGGCATGGGTTTTGCTTGGTTTGACAGCGGTTTCAAACTTTCATTGCCATTTCTTAGATAGCCATGGTGTGATGGGATCCATTCTTGGTTGATACTTATATTTTCGGAAGGTTTTGGAACTAGGTGAGGTGGTCTCAAGAAAATCCCAAGGGTTGGGGTTGGAGATGGTTTTCTTCAGGAGGCCCTCAATAACTGGGTGGAGATAGGAAAATTATTCAAAGTATGGTGAAGGAATTATGGGGCATCTAAGCTTGGTTTGGTTTTGTGATCTCGAGACTGATTTAAGTGAGATCATGGTAGTTTGAGGGTGGCGGTGGTTTAAACTATGGATTCCCTCTTTGGTTATGTCTTGGTTTATCCCATGAAATCCCACATTCATGTTTGAAATATGTAATGGGGGTGATTAGTTGAAAGAAAGATTTGGTTTATCCCAATTTATGGTTGGGTGGTACATGGAAGTCACTGACTTGGTTGGATTTTTCATATATTAATATAATATATTTTCCTCATTATGATTTATGAGCACATGTGCTGCTGATTAAGTGATCTTATGACTAATTCTTCATGGTTTCTATTATGGTTATAAGCATGGTTTTATGATGCGCTCTAGCTATGGATCTTGTTTGTTATTTGATAAGTTACTGTATGGTTGATGAATGCATGGGCTAATAAGTGTTGTTGCAGCTAGCATGAGAGGGAATTGAGCCTTCTTGGTGATTCTCAGATGGAGTTCAAAATTTTATGATCAGATAGGCATTCATGACTTGTACCTTATATTTTTATCATTTGTTTGATGAAATGTCGATCATGTACTAGCATGTTTTGGTCAAGTCTTTGTTCAAAATTTTAAGGTTATTCTTTTTATCAAATTAGTTATGATTCTCGAAAGTTATAGGAAGACCTTAGCAGTGGTCTAGAGGCTTGCCTAAAAAAGTGGCATAGATTTCGTGACTGCATGCACAAAATAGGGATTTTTAGTCACAATTATTGGCAGACAAGCATGTGTGTGTGGTTGGAGCCTCGTAACCTCATGCACAATGTGTCAAGGGTGTGGTTGTGGTGTTAGGTCAATGAAAAATAGTTCCAACTTAGGGATTGATCACCTAGAGGTGTTTGTAATCTCCTGAGTGATCTGTAGTCTCTCATGGATGTCATTTTACTTCTGGTTTGGTTGCCCCACTTCCATAACTAGAACATGGAGGCTTGGTCATGTCATAGTAGCACTCAATTCATGTTTACCCCAGAGAGCCCGTAAAAGAGGGTAAATGTGGGAGGAGGCATTACAGTTGGTATGACCTCCCTTTGGGTGGGCCCTATCAAAGGAGGCCCTTAGAACCTTAAAAATCTCTTAGAGACACAATAATCCAATCTATTCATTTCTTCTTATTCATTACATGTCATATAGAAAAGAGGGAAAAAATGTGTCTCTCTAACACAATTAAAACCACTCTTACAACAAAAAATAAAAACAAAACAATAACTTGGACTATCTCTCCCTCTCTCTCCACACACTTGAAATGATGGAAAGAATCCTCAATTACTTAATCATGCATTTCTTTGATTTATGTGTGATGTTCTGTGTTTACCTATTTTTTAGCATAACTAATTTAAGAGGAAGATTCACTCTCTATTGATTCAATTGTCAATTGATATTTGGAGGAGGTCAATTTGAGGAATTTATTGTTTCATCCCACTATTAGTAGTGTGAAGGTCATTCCTCATTTATGAAGTGGGGAAAATCCCTTGAGTTTCTTACCCCCTCAACTAGTTGAGATGTAATGGATATTTAAACAAAGTCAATAATGTGAGGTTGATACCATCTTGATAAAATGACATGAGTTGATCTAGAAATTCTGCTTGAATTCTACCCTATTCCTCTTGCTTGTAAAATCGCATTATCTCATGCAATGCAAACCATAAAATCAATTTCAAAAAATACTTAAGATATTAAACATACATTACATTCATCAGAAATTAAGCAAAGCATATTCATTTAAATAAGCATAAGTCCATATCATCTAGTTTTGTTATTCAATCTAAAGTGATAATGCCCCCAAAGAAAACTTAGATACATGAGAAAAACATATCAAATTATAACAATAGGATAGACAATAAAATGACAATATAAAAAATCCATTCCTATGTGGGTAATATTTGAAATTCAAGAAGTATTGATATCTTCATAACGTAATAAGTAATATTTTGTCATATAATCTCCAATGATAAGTATATTATATTTTTATAAACCTTAATTCAATAAATTAAAATTTTGCAGTCTAACTCTTTTATGTTTTGGCTTTTTTTCATTAGAATTCAACAATAATTTCTTTGGTGAAATCATGGCTTTTTGTTGTTGAAATTGATTTTTGAATGCATAAATGGATTTAATACCATGAAAAACCTGCGAAGTAGTTGGATTATGTATTTTTCATAACCCAAACTTGTGATTCCAACAAGTAGATGTCAAATTTCAAACAAAATTGACTGAAAAATATGCCCAAAAATGAGCCAAAACTTAGAAGATTCAAATTATGACAATCGAACCTAAAAGTTTTAGTTAAGTTCAAGACCCAACTCTATTGACTCTTTCTCATTAACGTGGAAATCCTTTACCTGTATGGGGTGGGAAATGTGGGTAGGGGGAGGGGTTGGTACCCTTGTCATAACCTCGCTCAATGGAGGGGAGAAGCATAGATACTACCTACCCCAGTTGTCATGACATTATGATCTTCGTCGATTGTAATAAAATCACACTAATGTTTCCATTAATGAGTTTGTGTGGGCACGATGGGAAGGGTCTCTATGTAAGCTTGGTTATCATTGTAATGGAGGTTGAACATTATTTGGTAGACACCCACATTGCCCGTGTTCATTTGGTTTTTACCCAATGAGTTTACACAGTCCCATTTGGTGTTTTTGTTCAGCACTCAATGGTTTCGTTTTCTTCACTAAGGGAAGGTCTAGGTGCCCCTCCATTTCCTTCTCTCTAACATGCACTAGGAAGCTTTACTCGACCTATCACTGAATTTCGTGCTCGAGGAAAGATCTCTTGTATCAACGCTACAATCACCCTACATCCAATTGCACTAGTCTCGCCACCACTAAAGTATTTGGATGCAGGTATTTCTCTATTTAGTTTCAAATTGTCCCATTTTTAGCCTAGCTATACTTTGTTGGAAGTCTTCTTTCACTAGCCTTACTCCTTTCAATTCTATTCTCTCACAAATTGCTTGCTATTACTTAGGGTGGTCAGGGGACTCTTCCTTAGTGCCCCCCCGTCTTTGTTGTCTATGGGTTCTACCTTTCTTGGTGCTCCCATCTTTGTTGTGTCTAGGTTTTAGCCACTCTCCTACTCCTTCCTTGTCCTGCAACCTTTGTTCTTTCAATCGACCCTTCTCTGTGTTTTCCAACCACCCTTTTCTTGGGAAAAGGTCAACTTGTCACCCCACCATGCTATGGAAACCTGCATGCATCAAGCATTGTAATGTCTTGTAATAATAATAATAATAAATAAAATGTAATAATAGCAAATAAAGAATAAAAAAGAATGCAAGATAATAATAGTAAATAATAATAAACTGAAGTTCTAAATAAAAACATATAAAAATAAACTATAAAAATAGTAAGAATAAGTAAAGTTAACAAAAAGTAAAAATACATTGAATAAACAAAAGTTAAATTAAGAAAAATGTTGAATTAAGTAAAACTTAAAACAAAGAAAGAAATTTGGCATGTTGACACATGGATTGTGTGCATGCAGATCCCTTTCCAATCCCTTTCCATTTTTGAAACCATTTGTTCTATTTAATGGATGAAAATAGAGATGAGAACATTATTTGTTCATTATTTTGGAAGGATAATGTTGTGAGACAAAGGATTCCTTGGCATTAGTAGTTGATTGAGGGCTCGGGGGTGTCCAACTGTAGAAATATTATGTGTAGTTGAGCCTACAGTTGGGTGGAGAGACATCCCAAAAAATTTGTTGTGGTTAGTAGGATCTGAGTAGTGTTACAACTCTGGAAACACAAGTAAGGTATATTGTCGCTACATGTAACTCTTCTTTGCTTGTGGTTTCAAAATTTGTATGCCATTTAGTTGAACAACTGTGTGTTAATTATTAATTGCATAAATTGATGAAATTAGTTGCATAGTTAATTATGGGTCGTTATAAGCATGGCATGGCCTCTTGTGGGGAAGGGAGCTCCTGTGCCCTCTCTTGATCCCACTCCACTGCCAAACTTTTCCACCTCCACAACCTTGTAGATATACATGAGGAAATTCGATAGGCAATGAATGAATCCATTGCAGATAGATATGAGTTTATAGATCTTGAGATATTGGATTTTGTCATTGACTGGGTGTTGGATACCTTCCATACAAAAAAAAAAAACCAACACCTCTACACTATTGAATTATACTGGCATATCAAAGTCTTGTAAGGAAAAGCACTTTTAAAGAGAAACAAAGCCAAACAAGTAATTATTCTACAGTTAGATTATTTGTAGACGAAACAAAGAGACGTGGCACATTGTCTAGATAGGATTGAAGCTATTTTAGCTTGTGGCAACCATAGATTATACTACAACTTGTTTTTATAGGCTAAATATGCTCCAAACTATTTTCATATTAGACCATTATCTCAAATATGTTTTACAGTATGTTAAATTTTAGACAAAAATTCTTCAATTTCGTTATTGGTCTGGTTTCCCTAGTGGCACACTGCAGTGATAGAAGGTTAGTTATGTCTATAAATCTCATTGAGATTTCATAAAAAGATATCTAACTTATGCAAACATAAAACTTGACAATCCCTTGGGCTTTTTCTCATTAACATGTCGATCCCTTTAATTAAATGATAATGAATCTACTTAAATGCAAAATAATACCATAAATTAAAGTTAATTTAAGTTTTCTATTTAGAATAACACATGTTTTAGTGAGTAATGGTTATGAACTCACAATATTAATAACATTCTCCATGCATTTAGTTAACAAAATAATAATATATATCAAATGAACTAAGTTAATAGTGTAATTAAACCAACCTAGATCTATCTTAATTCTAGATCTACCAAATGTCGAGAGGGATCAAATTTATTTTCACTCTAAAAAAGGTTTACATTTCAAGAGATTTGATCCCTCTGGACGCTTGGTAGATTCAAAGTTAAGATGGATTTAGGTTGGTGTAATTATTAACTATAAATATAAATACAATTACTAATTTTATGTTTTTAATTCAATTTAACTTAATTTTTAATTTTTATTCTATTTTGCTTTATTTTGACCGAGTCAAAAGTTTATCAGGATATTACAATGCTTACATGACATTACAACATCTCTACCATATTGGGCTAGAGAGTCATATTACAATGTTTAACATGACATTACAACATCTCTACTATATTGGGTTGGAGAGTCTAGATCTCTTGATATGCAAACCTATTTTAGAGTGAAAATAGAAGTGTTTGGTAGATCCAAAATAAAGATATATATAGGTTGGTTTAATTTCCCCCTTTACATAGACTACATCCCACATAAATACCATGGGTTCTTAATATTATGGGTCAATACCATGGACCATTTTTCTTTTATTTATATTTTTTTATTTTATTTTGACAAAGTCAAAAGGTTTACATTACACTACATTAATATTTGTATTTAAATTTATGTATTTTTAAATTATTATTATTATTATTATTATTATTAATGTAATTAGACTTAGTCAAAATGTTAAACATTACATTGCATCTCTACCATATTGGGCTAGAGAGAGCCTCTTGGCGCAATTATAAAGTTTACTACCCAAACGTAGATTCCATCTTAACTCTGGATCTTACAAAACACCAAGAGGGATCAAAATCTCTTTTCACACTTAAAAGAGGTTTGCGGCCTCAAGAAGAATTTGAACATTTTCCAAGTTTGATAGACGGCTGAGTTAAGATGGATTTACGCTGGTTTGATCGAGTCAAAAGTGTTTTTGAATTAATTATTTATATTATTAATTGTATTATATTTTTTAAAATTTATTTTTTAATTTTTATTTTTGTGTAATTTACAGTGTGTTTTGATAATATAATAGCACAAGATAACATTTCTTTCATACTGCGTTGGAGAGCACCTCTCAATATAATTTTAACATAAATTTGTACCATATAGATGCCATATATTAAATTTCAAATAATAAGAATTCCATTCTAATATACATTTAAGGCTTTTTAGTCTAACCTATATAAGAAATGTCATTTTTTCCTTAAAGTAGTCACTACAATTTCAAGCAATATTGTAATTTTCATGTTTTGAATACATTAAATAAAATTCAATCTGCCTATCAACCTGGGATGCTTTTAATTTTTATATTAAATAACTTATACTCAAATTTTTTAAAAAACTATAGTTTAAAAAAAACTAGAAAAACAATTTCATTTATTAATTAAACTACACATGAATTAATTATATAATAAAATTAATATTAATTTATTTTTTTAATTTTTTAAAATTAAACTTTAATTCACCAATTTTATATCTTTAACCACCCATTTTTTATATCATTAAATTGCGACAAATAAATTAAATCCTAAATATTATATAAAAGCACTTTCAGTAGGACAGTTTCACATGCACATTAAAGTTGGTAACGCCAATTCAATTATTATGTACTTGTACTTGTTGGGTGGTGGGTACCAAAATGCATTTAATGCCATTAATGCATTTAATATTTTCCACTAAGTCCTTAAAAGATTCTCTGACACGTGGATTTGGTATTTTTTAACAAACAAATAATCATTCACATAAATAAATCTGTAATCATTAAACTCGAGTCAACTGAGTTTATCTTTTTAGATCTTACGAGATCACGGAGGGAATTAAACTGTTTTTTATTTATGCGATAATGCAATTTTGTTCAAATCGTGCAAATTAAATTAGGAAACTCCATATATTATAATTATTCTTACCCTGGTTTCGGCCAGTTAGGTGTGCCCTTTAAAAAGGTGTCTAGTAAAGTGACGAATTAATTTTGAGTAAGTTAAAATTAGTATTTGTACTTTATGTTGCAAAGGAAACGCCGTAAGGCATAGAGTGGGGAAGAATAGCATAGAGTGGGGAAGAATAGGTAATCAAATCCGTCAAAATTAAGATTAAATTGATCTATTAATTTTTCATTTACATACACTGAAATCGTATGCAGGGTAGGATAAGAATTTCAAGTTATCATTTAAATAAATTTCCATAGTCCATGGTCTATTTTAAATATTTTACTCTTTTGTCATAACTGGAAGAATCTCAAGTTATCATTGAGATAAATAAATCTCTATAGTACATACTCATTATATATATATATATGAATGAAGATCTCTGATATGATTTATATTACTGTGGCAATGCCATTTTTCTCTTGCAAAGTTGCATCCATTGGTTTTTTTAAGACATTAAAAGAATCTAGCTCCTATGGTTTGTTATGATCGATGAGTTATCTTTTAGATTATATTGTAGATGATGTTAGATACATTAAATCATTTTGAAATAAACACAGACATGCCGTTGGCATTGATTAGAGGCATATGCTACAATAACTTATCTTCACTGAAAAAGAGGTCGATGTATTCATTGAGAATCTCTCACACTAAAACTTCCTGAAACATGGCCTGAAACACCATGTGTTAATGATGTTTTCATAGAAGTTGCAACAATGAATGTTCAAGGCAACATGGATGTTGTAGAAAATAAAAATGTTAATGAAATTTCCATGCAATAGTGTCCTTGAGAGACAAAATTTGTACCGTTCCAATCTTAGATAAGTTTTTGGTTCTGATGCTTGTTCCAATGAAAGTCGAGGAGCAGTGTAAATTGTGGTTTAAATAGATTAGCATTCATAATGAGCCTCTTGCATGTCGTTAACCAGGATAAAAATGAAATCCCAACAGATGAAAACGAATAAAAATATACATTAAAACCCTAGTAATTTAGCATGTACCAAAAGTTCCAAGAATACAATGACGAAGCCATAATGAGTAAAAATATTTATAAAACCCTAGTAAATACTGTGTAGGCAAAACCAGAGGGAGAGCCATACACAATAATTTACAACAGGATCCACAGATGAAATGAGTACACAATTCTCGCAGCACAACAAGAGTGTAAGGAATGAACCAGTGTAATGAATGAAACCCTTGCTCATTATTCAACGAAGGCAGGGGCCCTCTAATCCTAGAGTTGATGCCACTGGCACAAACACTAAGGCAGCCACTGGCAATATTTTCACAGACACAAACGCTATCGCGTTTGATTTGGTACTTGTGGTTGTTCAAGGTGTGGCAGTAGAAACTGCTCAACACAAAATCCCCTTTCTCATTAATTCTCAACTTAAATATCTCTCAAGGGAAGGAAATGGCGATTGATGAGACAAACAAAGGAAAGGAGAATTCCTGGCCGGAAGATGAGGGTGTGGTTGAAGTTGGAGTTTTTCCAGTAGACGAACCACTCGCAGTCGCTGTTGCGCAGATCACACATCCAGAGGAAAAAAGGCAGCATGAGATGAAAAATGACAATTAAAGAATTGCAGGAAGACAACATGAGAAGAAATATGAAAAGAAATGCAAGAAATAGGGCAAGGGAGAAGACTTACTTTTGCTGCATTGGCTGGTGCTAACATTCTTGCCACACTCGACAGGCAGCTTCATGGCTTGGGTAACATTGATGCCTAGCTGCTTAACAGCGTCACTGTTGAGAAGCTTACAGAGGCATTGAGAGTCCTTGTCGATGACAGAGATGAGAGCATAGCATCATGTGGCATCGAGCTTGGTGGCAGTGTTCAAATAAGGGGAAAAAGCGCTGAGGGAGGATATGCACGACGTATTGTCTGTGTCTACACACCCTACCAACATCAAGATTGACAGCAAAACCAGAGGTCGAGTCCAGGCAGAGCGATCCAAGCACATATCAGCTGTGAAACAAATGGCTTGCTGGCGATGCGTCCATCTTGCTTCCTCATTAACCGTTCAGTTTCGCTTCCTCATTAATGGTTGAGTTGGATAAGTGTTGGATCATGGATCAACGATCACACTTCATTCAATCGTCTAACACCACAAATCCACCGTCAACAATAGGACACCGTAGCAGCTGGAGCAATTCATTTCAAAGGGAAACGCTGGAGCAAATCCTTAGAAATCAACAATCTCTCTCGAGATCAAATAGAAAATGAAGCGAATCTGTGGATACCGAGCAGTCTTCTACCTACTCGCCGGATTTGAGGACGCAACACGAGACTCCGAAATGAATTTAATTAGTAGCCTAGGCTAGGCTCAATTCGGGCGAAAGTCATTACATTAGTTTAGATTCATTTCACATAGGATTTATTGTAGTTCAGGAGATCAAATCTTTGGAACTACACATTCGAGATTTTAATATGGTAATCTTTTTATTAAAAATATATTTAAGATTTATTCACATTTAATTATATGATAAAGAAATTACTAAATACATGAGATAATTTATTATTGTGAGAAATTTGACATATTTACACATAGAAATGATACGATTGTTAAAACCAGAATTTATAAAAACAATAGAGAAAACCTGGATAATTAAGTCTTCTGTCCCCTTGTCAATTACAATGGCGCTTTGTTTTAAATTATAGAGAATTCCAGAGCTTTTGAAGAGTTTTCCCGAATTTTGATACTGGGAAATCAAAGAGCAAAATCTGTTCATTTTTTGGTCAAGTTTGCGTTAGGTTTGGGGTCGGTGATTTTGCTATCCCTAGAGTGACACTTAACTACTAGTAAGCCTTTGTGGATCTAGGACTTATCCTCCTCTCAAGTCATAATAGAGGATTTGAACATTAAATGTACTCACATTACTTTAATCCCCAATTATATAAGAAGATAAAATTTTCACTCTTTCAATATAACATTATATAAACAACTATAATATTATTTTTTCCCAAACCTAAAAGTAATAAAAATTATATCTTTAAGAAAAATAAAAATAAAAAAAATTGCCCTCTTAATGAATTCTCTTATGTATTATAAACTTTGTATTTTTTTAACAGAAGAAATCGTACTTAAGCAACTCTCTAGTGTACATAATTCTGTCCAGAATTGAAACATAACCTGGGCTTGCAAACTATTTTCTCGATTTGATACAGTTTTAGATAAAACATTCTCCTTTTACTTATAACTGAAAGAACTATGCATACAAAACTCAGTCCAAGCATCAGTTAGTGTAGCCAAATAGTATTTAGGAAGCTGTAACACCAGTATCATTCAATGAATTTCAAAGAAATCCGTTATTCAGTCACTAAGATTGCCTAATCTTAAAACAAAATTCACGAGTGCAGCACAAAACATTCAGCCTCTTCATCAACTGTATGTGAACCCTGATCTTGTGGGTCATTAGTCCTTATCAAGTGCCAAAGCTTCAGGTATAGCGTGTCAATATCAAAGATATTGAGATCAAACACCTGCAATATTGGGGAAAAGTCATATAAAAATATGCTAATATTTTGACTGATAGCACAGGCAAGGAAAATGTTATCACTCGAGTATTACAGGATCTTACCTTGGTATGTATGGTATGATAGATTCTGTTGCTAATGGTAGAAGAAGTAGCGGACACAACTTCAACCCCAAAATTGCAGGCCCTGTACTGAAAAATTTGGAATTTTTCAGAATTAGCCTTCATCTTTTCTCTTTCTTTTTGAAGATCTTCGATTTTTCCCTGTAGATGGTGAATGTAATTCACAGATTCCTGCACTTGGTTTGCCACTGATCGTTTTCCCTACAGGAGATGAAGCTTCCATTAAATTAAAACCCTAGTGAGTACAGATAATCTCTTTAATGCAGTAAAACCCTTGTTATCGATCAAAGACAAAACTTGCCCGAAAATTTTCATGGGGAAGCAAGGACTTCAGAATTGAAAAAAGGGCATTCATGTCACTACGCCTCTGGTTTTCAATCATTTTGTGCTTCCGTTTGTCAGTCGGGACGGTCCAATACTGACCATCATTTGAACAACTGGACGATATGCACGACATATTCTCTGTGTCTACACACCCTACCAACATCAAGATTGACAGCAAAACCAGAGGTCGAGTCCAGGCAGAGCGATCCAAGCACATATGAGCTGCGAAATGAAATGAATGGCTTGCTGGCGGTGTGTCCGTCCTGCTTCCTTATTAACCTTTCAGTTTCGCTTCCTCGCGGTGTGTCCTTCCTGCTTCCTTATTAACCTTTTAGTTTCGCTTCCTCGCGGTGTGTCCGTCCTGCTTCCTTATTAACCTTTCAGTTTTGCTTCCTCATTAATGGTCTTCCTCATTAATGGTTGAGTTGCATGGATCAACGATCACACTTCATTCAATCGTCTAACACCACAAATCCACGGTCGACAATAGGACACCTCAGCAGCTAGGGTAATTCATTTCAAATGGAAACGCCCTTACTGAATAATTACGAGGTTGTGAAGATATCGTTTTTATTTATTTAATTCCATTACAATGTTAATTTAAATTATAATAGAAATGGGTTGAAATCTCTTAAATTTTTATATACATATCCACTTTAATCTAAAAAACAAATAACAATTAAACTAACTTATACTGAACTCGCCAGATTCAACAATTTCCAAAACCCTATTGAATTATTATGAAATAAATCCACCCATTGTCTGCAAAATTTCGATGCCAATGGAACCCACAATTTGAGATTCCTGCTGCTCAACCGAATTGCACATACGTTACCAATATGTTGCAGTTTCTTTAGAGGTTTGGGCTTCGTCTGGAAATTTTGGTTTCCCGTTTTTGTAAAATAAATAAATAAGTAGGAGAAGAGAGACACCATAGCAAAACCGTTAACTTCCATTTATTCAAGTTCTCTTATACTCAAAATGCATGATAAAGATCCATTACATAAAACTCTCTTACACACAAAATACATGACAGGGTTTGATTATATAACAATGGTAAACTGGATAAATATAACAATTTGGAAAAATAATCATAGATTCTAGAACACAGGATTAAAACTCTAACAATTTAGAATCTTTATTTCTCTGCTATCTTCGACAACTTTAACATGAGAAATTTCAAAATTATACTCTTGATTTGTACACATTTTGCCAATTTTGTATCCAGACTCCATATGCCACCCAAAATTGTGTCCGACTGTTGGTTTAGTTAAATCTGGCTTATTCTCGTCCTTATTCATCTATTTTAACATTAGGTCAAAATTTTCCTATCTTTTTTGGCCATCCTTTGATCATTTTGAGATGGTTTACCATATATCCCTTAAGATATCCAACCATGCAATACATTGTAATATGAAAATGATTGGAATGGGTTGGAGATAAAAACGGTTGTACTTATGTTTAATTTACATTTTCATGAATATTTTAAAGAAATAAGTCAAGAAAATTATATATATATATTATCTACTATATATATATATATATATATATATAATATATATAATATTATTATATTTTTTAATTATATTATTTATGTTTTAAAAATATATTTTATAATAAAATAAAATTATATGGATTTGTTAGACAGAGAGGAGATATAAAGTTATGAAAATAGAAAAGAAAACAACATAATGTATTTATTTAATTAATTTTGAATAAAATAATATAAAATAATTTAAAAAATAATAGAGAAAGGAGGACTTAAAAAGGGAAAAAATATTATATATAAAAAGAGGACAAATATTAAAAAAAAGGAGACAAATGAATGAAAATAATTAAAGATGCTTTATGACGGACATCTCTCCAAGATAACATATGATCCAACTTTTACTTATCTTCCAACTATTATCTCTATTAAGATTATTTGGTGTCTTTTCAATATTAATAACTTCAAATGATTACCAACTTTGACTAAACTTTTGGCCTTTTAAAATATGATGCTTAGTGTCATCTAAGAATTTTCTAAAAGGAAAATGAATTATCACTATTGTGTTTGATATTTGCTATATGCTATGGGACTCTACTCTTAATAGAATGATTGGTTTTACCTACATAAGATTGTCCACATGGGCATGCTATAATTCAAATACATAATTATCACTATTGTGCTTGATATTTGCTATATGCTATGGGACTCTAATCATAATAGAATGATTGGTTTTACCTACATAATATTGTCCACATGGGCATGGGATACTGCAAACACATTTCTCTTTTAGCTGGCTAACTGGGTGTTTAACAAAGCTTAGGAAGTTACTAATTGTAATAAGGGTTTTAATGTAGTTCTAATATCCTTATTACATACGGCCTAGAAATATTGTTTATGGTTTCTTAAATGTAAAGGAGAGAAGAATTTGCAAATATCTTCAATGTGTTCTTTATTCCTATGTCGTGTATTGGCATTATGAAAAGTCTTAGCAACTTCATATTAATTATTACTATTATCTTAAAGATATTTATGAGAAGGAGCTTTTCTTCTTCTGAATAATATTCACTCGAGACTCTAAAGGTTTTATATGCTATACTAGAATGATGGTGGCATTGTGCATGAAGATATTTCTTATTGTTAGCCCTTTCTCTATAAACTTGTTGTTCCATAAACCCATTAGGTTTCTGAGTGAGAAGAAAATATATGAAGGGAAGGCTCCCATTAACTTCAATATCCATCAAAACATTTATGTGCTCATAATGCTCATTGAGCTTACCAACAAATTTTTCCAATTTTTCGCATCCATAGGGCCATATGAAAAGGGTACCATCAATTAATAGAATCCACAATTTTGGCTTTAAATATGAAGAAACAAGTGCTTTTAATATAATATCATCCATAAAAAAGTTAGAAATGACTAGGGTGAGGGGGAATTCCATGAACACCTTAGATAATTTCTCATATATTTCATCTTATAAACTAAAACTACATATTTCAAGCATATGTCAACTAACTTTGTATTTTCTTTGTCAATGATTTTATTAATAAACTTCAACCACCCTTTTGGTAGGAAACCTAGTGATGAGAAACATTACCTCAAAATACATAGGCATGTCATATGTGTCAAATTTAATGTCCTTGATAAAAATAACATAAAAGTGAAATATATTTAATGAAGTGGCTCATATTATTGTCAATATGATTGATTTATGGCCTATGTGCTTACCAAGCTGAAAAGTGAGTTCTCTAATGGTGTTGACTATCAGTTTAATGGGGGCACCTTTTGTTTGAATTCAATGAAAAATCATAGATCTTACGAGTGGAGAGGAAACTAGCATTCAACTTGTTATTAACCTTTTCTCTACTAGATTTAATTGTGTTGCAAACATATTTATAAATATTATTAAGGGTGTTCTTATAAAGTTATTATAACTTCAACTATTGTTTAGATGGTCCATCATTTTATTAATACAACGATTCCTTTTTGAAAATGACCATTACACCACCCTTACCTTCTGTAAGAGATGTTACCACTCAAAATCGCAGGGGACCTAAGGGTAATCCCTAAAGGTAAAATGCTAGGTCAAGAGCAATAAATGGAGGCTTAGCCGACTGTCATCTCAACGAAGGCTCCCTTCTATTTACAGACTTTCACCGATGGGAGTAGACCTGATATATTATGGAGGCACCAATTAAGGATAAGTCAATGAAATGACGTGGAGTGGCTCAAATCATCCCTTTATTGCAAGAGTTAAAAGGATAGAGATTGATTTCTTTCTAAGCAAGGTACAATGTCTTCTAGGGAAAGGAAAGGAGGATTTGAGGCTTAGTTTGATAGGATATGACTTATGAGTGAGTTTCCCAATCCCTAAAATCCTTATTGAAATTGGTATGCCAGAAGGTTCTTGAAGAATTTTCTGTTAAAGGAACGAGACCACATGGGACCAAGTGGACCTAGTCTAGTGTAGGGGATAAAGATATGGCAACCAAAGATTAGCCATAACCTGGACAAGGTATGGAAATGGATCAAAGAAATAATATCCACTTAAAGGATTGAATTGATTCAATAAGGTACTAGCCCTTGGGAATGATATGGCAAAGTTTGATCTAAGGCTAGGGTTTGGGTTTTCTTACAATTCCACCATCGTAATGGCCTCAAATTTAGAGGAGGTCTAAAGGAAACACCAGCACAGGAGATCCAAAGAGATCGAATTTTTTGTATGGATATTTTAATGAGAAAACGATGCCCTAGGTGACCGAACTTGGCTAGACCTAGGGAAAGGTGAAAAATATGTTATTTTAGGTGACCACCTCTTAGTAGATCAATGCCTTTGTCTTGGGAGAATGGATCCTATGATGAATATGAGTGAGTGCATTTTTTTCTTTGTGAAGGAGGCCTCAAGACTACTTCGCTAGCCTTCTAGGTTAAACAGAAGCAATCTTGCAACTTTTATACTTCGATGCACAAAGAAGATGAATTATCAAGGTAAATTCATTGTTAGAATTACACCTAGTAGGTTTCGTTCATATTACATGACCCATACACTGAGAGATGCTATAATAGAGACCAATTCCACAATTCAAAGCTAAAAATGCATGAAACAATTAGCGCTAAGAATAGTGAAAATTCGAGTCCAATGTATATGACAAAGTAAAACAAGAATAACATTAAAAGCATGTAATTACATGTAATATAATATATCCAGCCATCCATAATTTGATAAGTGAGAAGTTCCAATACTAGATAGACCAAATCTGGACATCAAAATTCATCCATAAAGCTCCAATTCATCCACTAAGAAAAAGTGTGAAATTGCCAAGAGAGGGAAGAGATCCAATCCGATGTGATGATAAGAAAATGAACTAATCTCACTTGTATTTATATACATATTATGAGTTTGAATTAGCCTCCTTGGCTTACATAAGCTCCAAAAATAAAATAATGTTCTAATAATTCAACTTAAGGTGATAAGCCTAAGAAACTAGGTCATAAATCACTGAGTAACCATCTCAAGAGGTCAAATAATAATTGATGGATGTTGTAGGGACCTCTAGGAGGCCTAATGAGGTCCATGGTTTCCACAATTAAGAATAGGAGCTTCAAAAGCATTGGACAATGGGATTTTTACCTTGTAATAACCTATGGTGCTCCAAATGACATCTTGGGGTACACATGTGTCCTCATGGGTCTCCAAACAAATCGAAGACGTCTTTAGATAACCCACAAAGGCTAGGATGATGACTTAGGTGATTCCACATCATCTTGCAAGTCCTGTTATCACCTACCAAGTGCATGTTGAAAATATGGGCCACCTAGGAATGATGGATCATGTGTATATTCTTCGTTCAATAAGTGAACCATGAGAAATATCTAAATGGGCATGGGGCTCCATGGAGTGATATCTGCTACTATGGAAGCCCATGGTTCTCAATGTATACCCTACATGTGCCAATGTAGACCTCTAGAGTAGTAGGACCCTGTATAGGGATACCTAACCAAAATGGACATGATTTTTAATCTTGCATAAGATCCAATGTGTCCCCTAGCCTTCCAGTACAATAAGTCAGTAGACAAATCAAGCAAATGAGCTTACCAATCACGGACCACGAATGCGGAATTCATAATGTCCCTCCCTTCCATAATGGGCTTTGAGATGTGCCAATGTCTCCTAAACTCCAAATGGGGTTAACCAATAATCCTATTAGGTGCTTTCTACCTATAAAGGGGATACTATAGTCAACGTACATGCATTAAAAGTTGGTGGCATGTGATAGATAAGTGAATGAAGTGGGGAATGAGAAGGGGAATCCCTAAGTCACATGTTGGGGTACAAGGGTAGCTTATAAGAGGGAAGCACACACTTGGGTTTATAATGTATAGGAGGGAGAACACATGGTACATGATGTGCCCTAGACTTCATTTTTCCACCCTTCTTTATATGCCTTTTCCCTTTTTATCATTTTTTATTAACTTCTCGGGGATCAAGGGGTAAGAGCATGATCTATAAGATATAACAATGTATACCCCATTTTAAGGTGGGGTGGTTCATTTCCCACTAGGGGTTGGGACAACCATGGGTTCCTATATGATGAAGGAGGTTCATAGAACCTATAGCAACCAGGGTGATGGCCATGATGGTGGGGTAGAGCTCATGTATTGGATTTTTCACACATGCTAAATGTGTTTGTCTTGGCCATCTTTTGCATTTTATGGTACATTTTCATGTTGAATGTGGCTAAGGATGAATCTATCTTCCTTTTTAGCTACATCAACCTCTGGGCTTCATTCAAAGCCATGACCCAAGGAATGGGAAAGGGGAAGGGGAAGCTAGCCCTATGTGGACCCAGGTGGCAGAAATAATGAATGGGGTAATCGTGAGTGGAAGGAGGGTAATATAAGAAGATAAGAGAGCGAGACCATACAAAGAAAATTGAGGTTTCCCATGAAATACCATCCCTAGATCAAAATTGTAAGTAAAAGAGATCCCATGGGACTAGAATCCAAGATTATTACCCAAAAGGGGTATAGGGGACAAGAGCATAGACCTAGCCAATTATTTATATTGAATCCCCCCACTAATTAATGCCCAAAAGTTTCCATGATAAGAAAATTATAATACTCAATTGCCAAATGACAAGGCATACCTTTAGGTTCGCGAGTCCCATCTTCGAGCATACGATCATGGAAGATGGGAGAGGGACCACATGGCTCCCTCAGGTGGAAGAGAAATGACATAATGAGCTAGCTAGTGACTGTAAGGGGCTGTTGTCTACCAGCTAAGTACCACCTTGGAGAAAACAAATTCTTCAAGGATATCACCCACAAAATGGTGGGTAACATTTGGCTTCAACTAGGACGTGATCTCTCAAAGAAGTGGTTGAAACTACTCAAACAGGAGGTCACGAGAACTCCAAAAACCTCTTTGTTATCATAGACCTATCACCTACACATAAATTAGATGGAAAACACAAGGCACCATGCTTTCGTAGTGCCTCATGATCCCACATTCTATATGTTAGGCCATAAAATCAATAGAAAATAAAATATGCAAATATGCATCTATCTACCATGAGAAATATCATATGATGTTAACTCTAATGTGGAAATGATAATACAACGCATCCTATGCTAATAGGAATATGAAGGGTCAATTATTAAGTATAATCATAAATCTAGTACAACCAACATATCATCAAGTCAATATAAATATGCCTGACTATATGATTACTCATCCAGTGATTCCCAAAGCGAATGCAAACCCAAACACATGAAGGATGTTGTGAGTGGGAGGTCAAAAAATATGATGTCCACATATGGATGAATATGTAACAAAAATATGTAATATAGTCCATGAGATCTTCTCTTGCAACCAAAATATAGAGATGTCAACAAACTAGCTCATAAACTTTCGATGGCTGGTGACCTTCGACATATCACTTCCACCATTGTCCTTATTATTTATGTCATGGATTATGGCCTTCATTGAGTTATGATTAGGAGTAAATGGAGGTCAAAGAGATGGAGAAACACAAGTAGGTTGCACATGATGATTATGCTAGAGAGGGGAGACTATGGAGTGATCAAAACCCTAAGGATGTGTCCAAGGAGGAAAAGTATAATCAATGATGGGATTTTCCTTGACAATATACTTAGGAGGGCAAAAGGGCTCACAGTTACTTGAGGTCATATGACCAGGGGTGAGGAAATCACTTGATGAAGACCCAAGATGATGGTCAATAGGAAAAATGGAGAAAGAATTATTGTATTCAATAGGTTTCACTTTCCCAAAATAATAATCTAAAGGCTCAAGTGATTTGAACGCATAATCATACTCATGAGAGGTGGGAGCCTTATCAATTTCCTTAGTATTGAAGGTTGCGTCTCTCTTAAAATGAAAATTGATCACTTCTAACTGCCCCTCTTTATGCAAAGGAAAATGAAGGCTTTCCTTCCCAAGGGTATAAATGGGTATGTCATCATAAATGATGGCTAAGGGAAAGAGAAAACCAATATCATCCTCACCCTCCTTATTAGTGTCGTAAATGGGAGCATAATCAAAATGAGGACCAACAATTTCCCATTTCTCCTTTTCAATGTGGAAATAATCTTCAACGTCATCTTCCAAGGGGCAAATGGGATCATCTTTCTCAGGCTTTTCAAAATAAGATTCGTAGGGAGTAATATCCTTGAGAAAGATAAGGTTGGTCTCAATTTCCATAAACTCATCCTATCTGGCACATGTGTCCTAAAAATCATCATTTTCATTATGTGGACGCAAGGATGACTCGTCTTCTTGCTCATTACCCAGGTTCTTAATGTTTTGATGATGTTCAATGAAGGCTTCCTCTTGGATACTCAATGCAGGGTGTCCTTCAAATGTCTAAGAAATCCATCAATGAACTCTTGAATAGATGAGATACTCCTAGGTTCATGATCATGAAACCATCAGTTATGACCAATGAGAGATCCCATGAACAATAACATAAGAACATCTTCGTGAATGACATTCTCTCTTCAAGCATGTGCATTAAATATTTCCACATGGTCAATTGCAGAGAGTGGATCACCATTAAACATTGCCACCCCACATACCATCCTTTCCGCGACATGATTAGGATTCCCAAGGATGCTAACAATGTCTAAAAGGAGAAATTTATCAAAGAAAGACAACATATTTGAGGTATCCATGAAGGATATGTAGGAGTCACCAGGGTGAAATTAAAGATGCCTAGAAAATGCTTGCTTCACCTTGGAAGCATCGAATTTAAAGCTCAATGAAGAAATAGGGTTTTTTCCTTCCAATGGATCCACCAATAATGATATGTCAATATGTTGTATGGAGAGCAAAAAATGTGTTTTGTGTCCCTGAAAATGACGCCAAAAGTTTATTGCTCAAACTAGCACAGGACCTCAAGGGAAAATGCTAGGTCAAAGGGAAACAAATGGAGGCTTAGCCCACTATCTCATCAGCTGAGGCTCTCTTCTATTTATGGAATTTCACGGATGGGAGGAGTCCTAGTATATTACGGAGTCACTGATAAAGGACAAGTCAATGAAATTATGTGGAGTGACTCAAATGATCCCTTTCGTGGAAGAGATAAAAGGACAGAGCTTTCTTACTTTATAAGCAAGGTCCAATGTCTTCTAGGGAAGGGAAAACATGATTTTAGGGTTAGGTTTATAGGATATGACTTATGAAGGAGTTTCCAAATCCCCAAAATGCTTAGAAATTGGTATCCAAGATGGTTCTTCAATAATTATCTCTTAAAGGAATGGGACCAGACATGACCAAGTGCACAAAGTCTAGGGTAGGGGAGAAGTGTATGGCAACCAAATGTTACCCCTAACCTAGAAAAGGTATGGAAATAGATAAAAGAAAGAATATCCACTTAAAGGTTTGAATTGATCTAATAAGGAACTAGCTCTTAGGGATGATAGTATAAATTTTGATCTTAAGGGTAGGTCTTGTATTTTCTCACAATTCCACCCTCATAATGACCTCAAATTTGGAGGAGGTCTAGACGAAACACCAACTCAAGATACCAAAAAATATTGAACTTTTTGGATGCCTAGTTTACCGAGAAAATGATGCCCTAAGTGACCCAACTTGGCTAGACCTAGCGAAAGGTGAAAAAGATGTGATTATAGTTGACCGCAACTTGGTAGATCATTGACTTTATCTTGGGAGAATATACTCTATCATGAATATGAGTCAGGATCTTTGGTTCTTCATCAAGGATGATGCAAGAATGCGTTTCTAGGCTTCTAGGTCAAATAGAAGGAATCTTGCATCTTTTTTACTTTGATGCACAAAGGGGATGGCTTACCAAGATCAATTCACTGTTAGAATTACCCATAGGATATTTCATTCATATTATATGGCCTATATGTAGAGAGATGCTATAATAGAGATGAAATTCCACAATTCAAAGCAATAAATGCATGCAAAAATTAGCCCTAAGAACAGAGAAAATCCCAATCCAATGTATATGAGAAAGTAAAGCAAGAATAATAGTAAAATCATGTACTTAAATGTAATAGAATATCTCCAAACATCCACAATTTGAAAAGAGAGAAGCTCCAAGATAAGATAGACCAAATCCACACATCAAAATTCATCTACAAAGAAAAGGTGTGAAACTTTCAAGATAGGGAAGGGATCCAATCCAAATTAGTGATGAGAAAATGAACTCATATGACTTGTATTTACACAAACATTACGAATTATAATTAGCCTCATTGGTCTACATAAGCGCCAAAAATAAAACAATGTTTTATTAATTTAACTTTTGGTGACAAGCCCATGCAACTAGGTCATAAATGAAAGAGTAACCCTCTCAAGAGGTCAATTAATAATCTATGGATGTCATAGGGACCTCTAAGAGGCCTAATGAGATCCATGGGTGTAACAATGAAAAATAGAAGTCTCAAAAGTAGTAGACAAGGGGTTGGCCCCTTGTAATAACATGTGGTGCTCCAAATGACATGTGGGCGCACACAAGTGTCCTCATGGGTCTCCAAACAATTCGAATATGCATGCAGATCACCCGCAAGGCTACGATGATGGTGTAGGTGATACTACATCATCGGAAGTCCTAGATCACTGATGCAGGAGCATCCAAACTTAGCAAGCAATGTGATTGTATGTTCACATGTTGTGGCCAACAAGACATGGATTTTATTAACTTGAGTGGTCAAAATCAATTCTTAGGAGAGAGGGTTGGATCTCTTGAATTGATATTTACTTCAATTATTGTAACAATTAAATCATTCTATTATTTTTAGAGCAGGAGATAAGTGTTAGGATAGGTGTGTATCAGAGATTGAGAATAGGGATTTAATAGTTGAGCTGATAAAAATAGAGATTGAGTTGTCAATGTTGTTAGGATAGGATTTGATCCATAAAAGGAAGGAAAAAAATGTAATGATAGATTTTTGGATGGAATAGGAGAGTGAGTAAGAGAGAGATTGAGAGAGAGATAGGGTTTGCAAGTGAAACATAGGCCAGGCAAATGGTTGTAATCGATCTGAGAGGGCCAAGACTCTATAATTTCTATGTTATTGAATAATTGATTAAGTGTGGCCTTGCATGTTATTCCTGGTGCAAAATTTATCTTGAGTTTGTGTATTGGTGTTCTGGACCCTAATCGTGTATTATTTTCCTTTTATGCATTTTAATGATAAGTCACAGTCAGTTAGCATTAAGGGTTATTCTAGGCTTAAGCACTAAACCTTTGTTAAAACATATTTATTAAAAGCGTGTATTAAGCACGTGAGAAATATTCCCAAGTGGTAAGAGGTATCTCGCGTGCTTGATGAACGGTAAATGGTATTTCTCAAATTCATGCGATTAACCTAAGCTAGTGACACGTAGCACAGGAAAACCATTTTTCTTGTGTGCTCTCGACCTGATATCGATTGTGCTAGACAACACATGATATTTCACTATAGCCATTGGATCGGACGGGATAGATCGATGATGGAGATTGGACAGGCTAGTTGGCACACAATACGTCGCGATATCCATAGGATTGGGTAAAGGAATCAATGGTGTAGATTGGAGCACTTGGGAGTGGGATAGTCAAAGGTGGACTAGTGGTGAGAGGTCAACTAAGCGGGACCCTCAAGAGGAAAAACACATACATAATCTTATTAACATGTAGCTAATTGGTTTCTAAGTGAACCATTAGTCTAATTGTAGACTATCACATCAAATTTTGTAACCATCCACATCATTTGGTATCAGATCCCAAGGATTTATCCTGCTATAGTAAACATGCCACCTAGGAGAGGAGCTAGCATAGGTCGGGGGAGACCTATAGTGAATGCAGTTTTGCTAGAAGAGATTCGAAACCTACATACAAGGATGGAGAAAATGGAAACTGCTCAAAGGAGAGCACCTAATGAAGGAGATGCCAGTGTTGCAGAGGAATCTTCTGAGGAAGAAGAAGAGGATGAAAGCGAAGCTACCAAAGTTCTCAAAATGTTGGCCAAAGTAAGTGGAAGACCAAAGGTGGGAATACCTTTGTATGACGGGAATCTCAATGTAGAAGAGTTGATGGACTGGATCAGTTCATTGGACATGTATTTCAACTATGAGGAGGTTGATGACAAAAATAAGGTGAAATTTGCAGTTACCAAATTGGAGGGTCATGCAACTATCTAGTGGGATGAACTACAAACATCCAAAGAGAGAAAGGGGAAGCCCAAGATCAAACAATGGGATAAAGTGGTGAGTAGGTTGAAAGGTAAATTCATGCCAAAATATTATTAGTTAAATCTTTTCAGATAATTACAAAATTTGAGACAAAAGGGGATGACTGTCAAAGAATATACATAAGAATTTTATAAGTTGGCCATTAGAGCAAGACACACAGAGGATGACGTAGAAAAGGTAGCCATATACATCAATGGATTAAGATATTACATACAAGATGAAATCAACTTTTTGAGTCTGAAGACAATTGAAGATGGCTATCAAGCAACTTTGAAAGCCGAGGAGAAGATGTTGAGGAAACAAAATCAGAGGAATAGAGGGAAAAGTTTAGCAAGAGGTAGGGGAACTATCAAATCAAGATTTCAGCACCCTCAGGATGAAGCAGGAGGTTCAAGTAGTAGACCACCACATAGAGGAGACTTTAGTAGAGGGCGATTTGTACGCAGAGGAAGAGGTTGAGGAAGTTAAATTTGGTGTTAGACATGCTAGGAATGGGGACATGGATCATGGGACTGTCCTCATAATAGAGAAACAAATCAGCAGAATGTGAATGTGGCTGAGGCAAACGAGGACAATCCTTAAATTGTAAGTAAGGAAGAATTGCTCAAAATAGGAGAATCCTTGTTATTGAAAAGGGTATTGCTTAAAGTACAAAAAGAGACAGGAGAACCAACACAGAGAACAAATCTATTATAGACTATGTGCATGTCCAAAGGAAAATGTTGTAAAGTGATAATTGATAGTGGAAGCACTAATAACATTGTTTCTACAGAAATGGTGGACAAGTTAGCATTAGTGAAAACCGTACACCCTACTCCTTACAAAGTATCATTGCTGGCAAAAGGACATCAATTTATTGTGACAGAATCATGCAAAGTAGAAATCTAGATTGGTTCTTATAACGATGTGGTATTATATGATGTAATGCTAATGGATGTATGGCATGTGTTGTTGGGAAGACCTTGGCAGTTTGATCAGAAAGATATACATGATGGGAGAATAAACACTTATACTCTAGAGAAGGATGGGAATAAACATACACTGTTGCCATTCAAGAATGAAGCAGACAAAGAAGTGCCTTGAAACAATGTAATTCTGATAAGTGGGAAAGAATTGTTGCAAGAAGTCAAGAAGGATGAACATATATATTTTGTTGTCGTAAGGAGAGCTAAGGTAATTTTAACTTCCACAAACTTAGATGATTTATCTAAAGAAATAAAAACTTTGTTGAATGATTTTGTTGATATTATTGTGGATGAGATACCAAATGCATTACCACCAATCAAGAGTATTAGTCATCACATTGATGTAATACCTGGAACAAGTTCTCCAAATAAAGTAGAATACAGGCTAACTCCTCAAGGAAATGCAAAAGTTGGGAGACAAGTGCAAGAACAGATGGATAAGGGATTAATCAGAGAGAGTCTTAGTCCATGTGATGTGCCAACACTACTCAGTCCAAAGAAAGGAGGTGAATGGTGCATGTGTATTGATTCGAGAGACATAAACAACATTACTATCAGGTATAGATTTCCTTTACCACGCATGGATGATTTGATGGATTGTTTAAGTGGGTCACAGTATTTTACTAAACTAGATCTGAAGAGTGGATACCATCAAATAAGGATTAGATAAGAAGATGAATGGAAGATCGCATTTAAAACAAACAGTGGGTTGTGTGATTGGTTAGTGATTCCTTTTGGACTCACTAATGCACCTAGCACATTTATGAGATTGATGAATGAAGTCTTCGAGGAATATGTAGGAAAATTTGTCATTGTTTATCTTGATGATATTCTAGTTTTCAGTAGAAGCAAAGGAGAACATTTGGAGCATCTTAAGCTGGTTCTAAGAACTCTGCAGAAAGATAAACCACTGATAAATTTGAAGAAATGTAGTTTCATGAAAGAGGAAATAATCTATTTTTGGTTTGTAGTTTCTAAAGAAGGTATGAAAATGGATCTAGAGAAAGTCCAAGCAATGTGGAACTGGCCTATTCAAAGAAACATATTTGAGGTAAGAAGCTTTCATGGTTGTTCAAGTTTTTATAGAAAATTTATCAGAAGTTTTAGTTAGATTTGTGCACCAATTATTGAAACAATCAAAGATACTAATCAACCATTCAAGTGGAAAAAACTAGCACACCAAAATTTTAAGTTTCTCAAGAAGAAAATTACAGAAAAACTAGTTTTAGCTTTGCCTGATTTTGGAAATGTTTTCCAGGTTGAAACTGATGCTAGTGGAGTTGCAATTGGAACAATTTTAAGTTAGGAATAGAGACCAATAGCATACTTTAGTGAGAAACTAAATGAAGCTAAGAAGAAATATTCTTCTTATGATAGAGAATTTTATGCTATTGTGCAAGCTTTAAAAATATGGAGACATTATTTACTACCAAAAGAGTTTGCATTGTATTCCGCAAATCATGCATTACAGTTCATAAACAAACAACCAAAATTGGACCAGAAGCATGACAAGTGGGTAGAATTTTTGTAGAGTTTCACTTTGTGATAAAACATATGAGTGGTAAGTTGAACAAAGTTGTTGAAGCTCTAAGCAAGATAAATTTCATTGTGCAAGAATTAAGAGTTGGTGTTGTAGGATTTGAAGAAATTAGATATCATTTTTGGGATTCAACTGCGTTAAGTAAGTCATTCAAATGTATGACCATTTCCATGAGAAATTAGTCAGTTATGACTACCTCTCATGGAAATGGTCATACGTTTGAATGACTTACTTAACGCAGTTGAATCCAAAAAATGATATCTAATATAATGCACTGCGTAATCCCCCATATTTAAATTCAAAAAGAGTCAAGGGATCTCTACTTGAATGGTTCATGAGGCACAATACTTGCTAAGGTTTTGCAAATGGGGTAGCAAGCTAAGTGGGCTTGATTGTGGGGGAAAACTCCACAGATAAGCGCCCTTGAGCCAGAGGGGTTCTGGGATGGGTGACCTCCTGGGAATTCCTGGTTACCGGGTGCAAGCCCCGGAAGTGATGATTGATGCTATGTGATTCGTTCTCCACATTTCACTAGTTTCAATCCCACTTCTTCACCCCTGTGACCATCACCCGATGCAATGAGTGCTAAGTGAACTATTCAAAAATCATGAGAAATTAGTCAGTTACGACTACCTCTCATGGAAATGGTCATACGTTTGAATGACTTACTTAACGCAGTTGAATCCCAAAAATGATATCTAATATAATGCACTGCGTAATCCCCCATACTAAAATTCAAAAAGAGTCAAGGGATCTCTAACTTGAATGGTTCATGAGGCACAATACTTGCTACGGTTTTGCAAATGGGGTAGCAAGCTAAGTGGGCTTGATTGTGGAAAAAACTCCACAGTTAAGCGCGCTTGAGCCAGAGGAGTTCTGGGATGGGTGACCTCCTGGGAAGTCCTGGTTACCGGGTGCAAGCCCCGGAAGTGATGATTGATGCTATGTGATTCGTTCTCCACATTTCACTAGTTTCAATCCCACTTCTTCACCCCTGTGAGCATCACCCGATGCAATGAGTGCTAAGTGAACTATTCAAAAATCATGAGAAATTAGTCAGTTACGACTACCTCTCATGGAAATGTCATACGTTTGAATGACTTACTTAACGCAGTTGAATCCCAAAATGATATCTAATATAATGCACTGCATAATCCCCCATACTTAAATTCAAAAAGAGTCAAGGGATCTCTACTTGAATGGTTCATGAGGTACAATACTTGCTAAGGTTTTGCAAATAGGGTAGCAAGCTAAGTGGGCTTGATTGTGGGAAAAACTCCACATTTAAGCGCGCTTGAGCCAGAGGAGTTCTGGGATGGGTGACCTCCTGGGAAGTCCTGGTTACCGGGTGCAAGCCCCGGAAGTGATGATTGATGCTATGTGATTCGTTCTCCACATTTCACTAGTTTCAATCCCACTTCTTCACCCCTGTGAGCATCACCCGATGCAAGGAGTGCTAAGTGAACTATTCAAAAATCATGAGAAATTAGTCAGTTACGACTACCTCTCATGGAAATGGTCATACGTTTGAATGACTTACTTAACGCAGTGAATCCCAAAATGATATCTATTATAACTGCGTAAACCCCCATACTTAAATTCAAAAAGAGTCAAGGGATCTCTACTTGAATGGTTCATGAGGCACAATACTTGCTAAGGTTTTGCAAATGGCGTAGCAAGCTAAGTGGGCTTGATTGTGGGGAAAAACTCCACAGTTAAGCACGCTTGAGCCAGAGGAGATCTGGGA
>APFE031564002.1:0-72319 GCA_000404065.3 Pinus taeda
TTTTGGGATTCTTGTGGTTACATGTATTGATGGTGTGTTTCTCTTTGTACTTGTAAGTTTGTTATGTGAATCATCTTCTTACTTTTTTCTTCTGCAAATTAGGCAAATGAAGTGTTAAGGTAGAATTCATGGTTGCTATGCTCTGCCTTTAAGTTTGCTTAATATCAATGTTTTCAGCTGTTTAAGGAGAATTCAAGGTGCTTGCTTGCTCTCCTTAGCTTCTCACCAGTAATTCTCATCCATCCACATCTATCAAAGGCATCAATACAGTCTCCTACCTTGCCCCAAAGAACCCCCTGCGAAAACTGTGTCCAATCCCCGCACCCAAAATTGCCTTTCCCCAATTTTCCACCAAAACCCTAAAAATCCCTAAATCAAACCTTTTTATCAGTTTACTAGCCTAAAATCAGTGTTTCCACATTGGTTATCTCGCCCATTGAATATATTTACCGAGATAGACCGAAGAGAGCCCTCTCCTGCCCCGTAGGGCTAGCTACGAGGCTAAGTGGTTTGATGTTGCCTTGAAGTTTACCTTTTTCAGCCTGAGGTGAAATTTCAAGCGCTAACACAATGATTAATTAAAATTTTATGTTGTGATTATATTTTAAGGACTAGGAGTTCAGTTTTATATGTGACATAAGTTACATGGCTTAATGGTCAGGTGTTATTGTGATGTGTGAATATAAGTATCAAGTTATAGGTGCATTAAACGTTATATTATGAGATAAAGGCTTCAAGAGTTAAAATTTCAATATTGAGGGTTGTATATTTATATTAGCCTATAAAGAGTTTGGGGCTTGTGGGTTCAAGAGTTATCAGGGTTTTATGGATTACGTGAGTTAGTGGCGTGGGGATTTATTAAGTTTTAGAGACCATATGTTACAAATGTAGTATATGGTTAAAGCATTCAAGGGGAAGTAGGGATTACAAATTACAAGAGGGAGTGGATATTAGACTTAAGGATTATCCCCCAAAATTTAGGTTGATCAATTAAGCCATAAACCAAAGGCGTATTTTCAATTAGGAGGAGACAAGATTAGGATAAGAGGGATAACAAAATTCTTGTTGTTAAATCTCATCATACACACTAGTCTTTAATTCCACTTCAATCTCGTGTTGGTGTTTCGCTATTATGAGAATGGATAAATTTAGGATTCAAGGCATCCATGTGATGATCATTGGTATGTTTTTTCTTCTAGTAGTTGCTCAATTTTTGCTTCTATGATCACATCTTGCTACCTACATAATTTCATCTCCTCGACATTTATACTATAATTTTGCCGAATTCTTTGTGTGAGTCATATTTGAGTCTTGGAACCTTCCTATACTATCAACACATGCATCTACTATAACCATGTAAAATTTTAGTGCATATAAGTACAAACTAAAAAAATTTCAACGTTGGCCCCATTCAAAACCCCCTTTGTGTAGGGTCAATTAATTAAAGCATAATTTCCACCTTGCGAGGCACATTTTTTGTTACTTGATCAATTTGATATCTATTAATTTGAATTTTTTTGCATTCTTCTTTCAACGCATGTTCTCCATGATACAAAATATGATCATTAGGACATGCATGGATAGCTTGTTACTTCATTCCAATATATTTCATAATGGCATGTAAATATCGATATGTGTGAGGTAAAACATTTGACGATGGTAACATAAATTTACTAAACAATCTACAACATAATTAAAAAATTAGTATTGCTTAAAATAAAGAAAATTAATCATACATATTGCATCCAAATTTTATAAATGATCAACTTACAATAAAAATAGAGGAAAAACAAAAAACAAAAAAAAATCATCAAGTACTAAATGTTAGAAAATATATTACACAGCTTAGGAGTTGTGTGACCCAAGTGTGTGACAAACCATTCATAATATTTAAGTTCACCATTAGAAATATCGCACAGAGAAGACTTGTTTTGGAGCCTTGATAAAGAGATTTGTTTCCATCTCAATTAGAGGTCTATCAAAAACACCATCTACTTGGTCATCGTCATCATTCATTCCATCATTATTAAATGTATCCTGGATCAATATATTTGTCCCCACTTCTTCAACTGTGTTATTAGCATCATCATCTTCTTCCATAGGATCATTAACTTGATATTCAATATTCTCTCCATGTTCCTGAGTAGGCGCTTGTATAACGACCATGACATCTTCATCCATGGCCAATTCCCTAAGGCGTTGTTTCTGAATAATTACAAACAATAAAGTAATATTGGTGTATATAATAAATCTTTAAATGATACAAAAATTTAAAAATATACTATATCAAAACAAAGACAACAAATCAATGATGAATCTTGTGGGATTTATTAATATGTTTATGACTATGTTGAAAAAATATATGAAAATTGTTAGTTTTCTTAACATTTAGAAAGAGATACACTATGAGATATATTCTCACAACTAGAAAAAACAACCAATTCTTATTTCACCTTCATCATTATGTCCTATTTTTTCTTTATTTCACTTGGAGACTGTGAGTTTGATTTCGATGGCAACTTTCCTTGCCAAATTAATTCAAGACAATGGTTTAATTTGTAAGGGGTTCAAAGCTAAGGGATTAAGGGTTAACACAATAGGAGTTAAGAGGTTATTAGAATCCAAGTGTTAGGGGTACTTATGAGTTGGTAGTTTAGATGGAGAAGTCAACTTAGGTGAGAGTGATAAACAAAAACAACAAATCAATGATGAAGGTTGTGCAATTTATCAAGATATTTATGGAATATGTTGAAAATTTTTAGGAAAAATGTTACTTGTATTGACATGTAGAAAGAGATACTTTGTGAGATATATAGTCACAATAATAATAAAAATAAGTTATTCTTATTTCGCCTTCATCATCATTCCATATTCTTCCTCGAGTTCACTTGGTGGTCATGCGGGCTTTTAAATCAATGGAAACTTTCCCTCTAATCCTTAGCCTTTATCCCACCCTTAATATCTAAACCATTAACTGGCCCTAACCCTTTAATCCGGCCTAAACCCTAACCCCTTAGACCCAATCCCCCTAATCCTTAACACCTTAACCGCATTCCCCCTAATTAATCCCTTAAACCCCTAAGCCCTAAGCCCTTAACCCTTAACACCTAAATCATTCAACCCTAAACCCTTAACCAATAACCAATTAACCTTTAAATTTCCCAAGACCTAAACCCCTAAAACTAACTTAAACCCTATCTTATTAACCACTAACCACTTAACCTATTAACTACTAAGTACCCTAACTTATAATTTGAAGTTGAATTTTTTATAATTTGAATATTTTAGGATTTTTAAAGACATAATTTTATAATACATTTTAGGTAATTTTTTGGTTGATATTGTTTCAAATCTAATTATTAATAAAAAGTTATAAATTTTAGTTATACAAATAAAATTAAAAATAAATAAATTACACACATCAATATTATATATTCCTCGAAGAAAAATCATAATTGTATTCAACCTAAAAATGAAGGAACAAAATTACATTTTGCAAATGCCCGAAAGAATTCGATCAAGCCAACCTTTCGTCCAATGCACAAAAAGAGAAAAAAAAAAAACAAAATAGAAAAATTACATAAAATTGTCGAGGCTACGTGTGATAATAATTAATTAGGCTCCCCCTTTTTCCTTTCTTTTTTTCCACCTTTCGCCAAACTCCTTGATTAGGAGCAGTTTATTTTATTTCCAATTGATTGCCTTCTACCTTTGGGGAACTTCTTTTTCTGAATCCAAACTCCCTAATGTATGGGTTCACTTTATTCCCCCCTACTTCCTTTTGAAAGGGTACAACATGTTTAGCATAATCCTTCTACTTCTTTTCTCCCTCCTCCACTTAGGAGCCTTGTTGATTCTATGCTTTTGATTGTTGAAGACTCTCATCCATTTTTCATCTTTATCATTTGAAGAAGGTGGATTTGAAGATTTCCATCCCTTCGGAATTTGGGATCTTTTATTTGTCCTTCCTTTTGCTTAAGGGCATGAGTTCTGCAGATGCCTTGTCTAATGGCAAATTCGACACCTAAATGCAATTTTTTCAAAGTCTGGACATTGTGTTTGCTTGAAATCTTGATGATTTAGATGGATGCAATTTGGTATGCCTTTGATTAGGTATATCTCCATGCAAATGCAAGAAAAAGTAAAGATACATTTGTCCATTATTTCTCAATCCATCTTTATAATTCTCCCAAATGAATTTTCAATGCCTTTTAAAACTTGATGGTTCCAAAAAGGAAGTTGGAGATTGTGAAATATTACCCATATTGGAATCTTTGTAATCACCATTATTGTTGCATCAAAAGCTGGAAACCATGGAGTGATGAAGAGACCCTCCCTTCCCCAAAACCATGGTCCTTCATTTATGACGTAGTCCATATATTTCAGATGGTCGAATTGAAACACAAAAAATCCATCTGCACATGGGCATATATCATAATTTTTAGTCCAGTTGATGGAGATCCATTGATGTAGATCTTCAGACTTGGGCCATAAGCCATTAAATCGGTAGATCATAGATCTGGCTTGGAGAACAGTGAAAATCCCACCCACTTCTATCAATTTTACTGATAGATCTTATGCTTTTTATACCTTCTCAACTATGTAAGGCCCCAGGATAGCCATATTTGGAGTTAGTGTGGCAACTTTCCCTCTCACTTCATCCTTAAAAGAACTTGGACCATTAATCGATGAAGTTTTTCCTCGTGGAATGCTTGATGTTGGGGTATTTTATTATTATTTAATAAAATGTGTATGATAATGTAACTTTTATTAAATAAATTTTTAAATTTTCAAAAATTAAAAATCCAAGCATTAGGGGTATTAAGGAGTTGGTAGTATAGATGGAGCAATAAAATTAGGTGAGACCGAGAAACGAAAACAACAAATCAATGACGGAGCTTCTGCAATTTATCAAGAGGTTCATGGAATATGTTGAATTTTTTTAGGGAAAACATTACTTTTCTTAGCAGATAGAAAAATAAACACTTTGTGAGAGATATAATCAGAACCAAAAAAGATAACTTATTCTTATATTGCCTTCATTTTTCGCTCAAAATATAAATCATACCATATGACCAGAAATAAAGTTGACAACAAATCAGTTAAAAATCAAATAAAAATATTTAAAGCTCACACACACACACATACATCAATAACCTACCCCCTAGTAACCTCTAAACTATTAACCCATAACCCCTTAGATCCTATCCTTCTAACCCTTAACACCTTATACCCATTCCTTCTAATTAAGCCTTGAATCCCCTAACCCTTAGTCCCTAGCCCCCAAACCCTTATAACCAATAACCCCTAAGCCCCTAAATTATTAACCCATAAGCCAACTTAACCCCTTGATCCCTAACCTTAAACCCCTTAAACCATAAACGCCTACTTTACAAAAAAAGTCTACAATATAAAGACATATAATGAATAACTTACTAAGGAACGATATTCATGCCTATCTTCAAGGTTTCCAAATTCTCTATAATGGTGTTTAGTTGTTCTTATTAAAAGTCTCCTCCTGTTGTAGCCCCTACATGTAGTACAAGGGTAATAATATTTTCCATCATCCATTTTTCCTTACCAAACTTTCAATATTGATTATCTTTAAAAATCAATCACAACTTAACTATTTGTGATGCAATTTGTAATTCCAATATATATAATTATTTTTTTGTTAGATTTACACCATCCAAATATTATGTAGAGAAATTGTATAACGAACAAAAAAATTGACCTCCTCCACCGTTGGTATTCCAACATTGGTATGCTTGACCTGGTCATATGTCAGGAATCCGACACACATAGCATGCACGTCGGATATCCAGTGTTTGCGTCAGATATCCAACACATTAATGAACAAAGTAAGATATCTAATGATGGTCAGGGATTAAAAAAAATACAAAAAATCCAAATAAAATCTAACGTTACGATTGATTTTATTATTACTATTAGAGTAAAGCATTGTATTTTTCACCCATATGTAGTATTGGAGAGAGGGGATTATGCTCCATACATTCCCCGCACTCCTAAGATAAGAGACACCTAGGGAAATGTTCCCCCATTTCCCTCTTTTGGGGAAACTTAGTGAAACATAGGGGGGAACATTTTCCCAATGTGGGGAATTCATTTCCCCAAAGGGGGTTCTTGTGGGAACCCGTTGAATTTTTCCTAAAAGAAATAATTTATGAGTAAGGAAGTTTGATATTCAACCCTAATTCCCTACTAATGCTATGTAATTAATTGTAATGTCAAGAAGTGGCATTCTCCTTTATATTCCATTTTCATCCTTTTAAGTAAATTTTTAACAATAACATTAATTGATTCAAGATGTTTGAGAGTGGTTCCAACCTCATTAGATTTCATATGGATAAAGTAGAATTTTGGATCCCATTCAAAATCCAACAAAAGTAACATTTTTCAAGAATTTAGGATTGGTGGAGGATTGCAATGTTGTCATTGGATTCTATCATGTTTGAGGGTATGGAACTAGTATTCAATCAAGAGGACCAAGCCCTCTATGTACCTCAATTTTTGTGGTATTAGTTGTTAAAATCCTTTGTCATGACCCTAGAAAAAACGTATCTATCACTCAAACAAAATCTCAAATTTACATATTAATATTTTTATATCTTATTTTAATGCTTAAAGAGTGATATTGATGATAAGTATCTCAATATAAGCAATGACTTTGATGATATGTAGGTATTTGTTGTACCATGATTTTTTTGGACTATAGAGGCCATCTAGAGCCTCTTTCTTAACATATTATTTGTTCAAACATGGATTTCACTTAGTGCTATTTTTCTTATATGCACACCTACTTTATATATATAAGAAACTTTACATATTTGTGTGTAATTTTTTGGATTCATATGGATGCACATGAATACTTATTTATTTTTCAGTCGATCGATTTTTGGTTTGATTTTAGTTTTATGTTATTTTTCTCATTATTGTGGTCGATAGGTTCAATGAGCAGATAACATGGTTCATTACCCATTGTTAATTTTAAGTTTTAACTTTTGTTTCTTGGTTGTAGATATTTATGACTTCACATCGAGTATTTGACTCATCAATCTTTACTTTTTTGAGTTTCAATAATTTCAATTTACTATTCCAACATTGGACATTAAGATCTACTATTTTGTTTAGTACTAATCAAATGTTAGACTAATGAATAAAGAATAATGAATTTAAATTAATGTATGTTATAAAATTATGAATGATGGATTTAAATAAACGTACATTTTAAAATGGTGAATGATAAATTTGAATTAATGAATACAATATTTTTTTCCCACAATATATATATATATATATATATATATATAATATATTATTCATATATATATATATATATATATATATATATTGTACTTTTTATTAAGAGATAATAAAAATTACATTTTGTAGACACATTGTTGTATGTATGCATATTTATCAATCAATCACTCGATATTACCATAAATATATCAAATCAGGGTCATATACTGACTATTGTCCCCAAAATACAAAAATATCATGAAGCTCATCCAACATGAGCACATAGAGAGTCCCAAAAATAATACATAAAACAATTCTAAATAGAGATCAAGATGAATAATGTCTAGAGAAAAAATAGAAGAAAGGAAAAAATTGTATATACAAATGATCATAGATTTCAACAATCATATCACAATTGCTGACTAGAAATATGTGTAGGAGATCGGCTGAAAGAAGATGTAGTTGAGGTTCCTCCATGAAATTCGGTGATCTGCCAACAATCCTTTGCCAGATTAAGAGTTTGTTTGGAGATACCATATGCACATTGATTTAATTCCATGTGTATATGTTGACATTAAAAATATGAGAACGTATTTTTTAATCTCATAACTTCATACAGAAGGGTGATAAAAGAAAATTTATGCAATATTAAGTGTCATTCAACCAGTCGATCACAAGCTTGGAGTCTCCAAAAAGTTGTAAATGAGATGCACCCTGTTCTATGGCAAAAACAAATAGGTTCCATCAAGTAAGAATTTTAGCATAGTTATTTCATCCAACCCCCATACCAACAGATACATGAAAATAGATGTTAGAAGTGAGATGAAGAATAAAATCGCCCCTTGTTGTTCCCACCCGAATCAATTGAAGCACTGTCAAAATATGCCCACAATTTAGTTCCTTGGGTTCTTTAGCCACTATTTCACACACCCTATGAACTTCTTTCTCTTATGGATAGTGACTGAGGATCACCATTACTTCAATGACTATAATCCTAGGAGAAGATATATGATCCTAGAATATAGCTCTATTGTGAGCTACCCAAATGCCCCAACATATGATTAATGGAAGGGCCTTGAAAGTGTGGGAGGACGAGAGAGAGTGCCAGTATTGCTAAGTGGATTAAATATATGGACCCATCCAAGGACTAATTTGAGATTATGCAAATCTACAAAGGTCCCAAATTACGTGGCTAAAAGAGAAATTCATGAAGAGGTGAGTGATAGACTCCCCATCATCTTGACAAAGAGCACACCATCTGGGGCCAATAGAATAACACCTTTGAAGTACATCCCATGTAGGAACCTTCCTGTTCATAATACACCACATTAGGATTTTTTCCTTCGGTGGTAATTTGGATTTCCATATAATTGGCTACCACCATAGTGTATCATTTGGATGACACTAAGATGAATTGTAATTGTAACCATATTTTAGAGAATACATCCCTCTCTTGGCTCCAAACCAAATGATTTCATCATCCTTTTCTGATAGATGAACATGGCCCAATCAAAGAGCGCTAACGAAATTATTCCACTAACTAGTGAAAGGATCTGGAATTCCCAAATCTGCCATAGATTTCAACCCTTGACTCCAAATAGAAGTAGATGTTAGATTAACAATGTGAGATAATTTGATATCACACAATCCTAAAGAAAGTTGATTATTGGAGAAGGAAGAATATGATCATGATGGGATCTAGGCCATGGATCCATACCCAAATGAACCCGAAGACCCGATCCAACTCTCCAAACCATGCCACTATAGATAGTTTCAAAGGTATTTACAATAGAACACCAAATTCTAGAGATGTTTAGGTGAGTTTTATCTGCACGATGAACCCAATCCTCCATCGAGAGTGGAGAAATGTATTTTTCAATAAAAAATGTGGGCCATAGGCTTTGGGTGGTAAGAAGACGTGATCCACGTTTTGCATCAAGAGCATGTGAGGAGAAATATGTTCTTCTAGCCCAAACCAACCAAGGCCTTGGGCTTTCTTATTTTATCCCATCCCACACATGGGAGGGTGACATCATAAATTGATCCAGACCATAAAAATTTGAAATAAAACAACTTAATACACTCCAAAACACCTTTTAGAATCTAGGCAAGAGAAGACTAATAAACATAAATTGCTTCGCAAACATATTTGATAAGAACCAGGTAGCCAACTCGAGAAATTTGTATGTGACACCATATATTTATATGCTTCTCAACCTCTGTGATCATCCAATGTTAATCCATCATTCTATAAGTGTTGGTTTCAGGAGAAAACACAAATATTTAAGACCATCATCTAGATGAGAGAAATTCTTTAGAAGTAGATCAATAATTTGTTGAACAATATCTTCTTCCAGATTTGAAACTAGAATAAATCATTTTTGACAGTTTTTCAACATACCTCTTGGATATCTCCATTACATAATATGAGAATATTATCGATAAAAAGAAGGTGATAAATATCCAAGGCTCGATTTACCATGCATCCGTAAAAATCCCCATTGTTTTTCACCTCTCCCAAAATCCGATTAAGGCCCTCAACAACTATAAGAAATAATAAAGGTGAGAGGGGGCGTCCATGATGAAGACCCCTTTGTACATGAAAGAAGGGAGAAGAAACACCATTAATAAGCACAACAAAAGAGACCATTTGAATGCAACTCATAACCCATGTAATGAAATCAAGACTGAAGCCCACATGTGTTAGAAGTAACCAAAGATACATCCAACTAGCCTTATCAGAGGCCTTTGATAAGTCAAGTTTCAATATAGCACCTTTGAGATTCATAGTATTCAGACTATGAAGGCCTTCTTGAGCCACCCCAATTACTTCATGAATTTGTATGCCTTAAAGAAAATCAAATTGCTCCTTGGAGATGGAGGCAAAGAGAATTGGTTTGAGACGAAGGGAAATCACTTCGTAATGACTTTGTATACTTCATTATGGAGAGACATAGGCCTAAAATCATCAAAGGAAATAAGATATTCCACTTTAGGAATCAGAGTAATGAAAGTAGAATTTAAAGAAAGGAGCATATGATGATTCAAACAAGATTCTTTAACCACATCTAATAAATCACTACCCATAATTTCATAAATACCGAGGAAAAATTCACTACCCTTGTCATCTGGGCCAGGGCTATGAAAATTTCGAAAACCAGAATCTTATTGCAGCAACTGGTATTATTTCTTCTAACTGATAAATTAATTATTCAGTTTATTGCTACAACAACATCGAAATAAATACAATTCAACCTTCACAAATAAAAATTGTGGAAATAAATAGTGTTGGAACTGAGAAAACACTGCACACACACATAAAATTAACACCATTGTTTTTGGACAAATGTCCTCGGAAAAACCCAACTTTGGGAAAATTGATGCAAAAGATGAGGGTTTTACTTTATTATGCAGTAGTGAAATCTAAGTACAATCTATGGATGCCCAACTAGCAATCCAATCAGCAAGTATCTGACATAAATAATTAGAGAGAAAAATCTCTCACCCCACTATTGGGTCGTGCAACAGGTATAAATTTACTCTTGATTACACTATCTTTTTCCTCCTTTTTATGTATATGTGCCATGATGTAATAAGGTTTTGATAGAATTTTGTTAAGAAGTGAACGAAACTTCTTTTGATGTGATTTGGCTGTCAAAACTAACTTTCATTGCTTTTTATGCAAAAATTAGCGAATGGAACAACTGTTTTTCAAACTATTGAACAACAAAGGCTAAACAAGGAGAAAGAGTGCAATCAAATCGAGAAGTGAATCAATAGGATCAACGCAAGATGGAAGATTGTTTGATAATAGTATTTGGTTGCGAATTCCTCAGGATCTCCTTATCCTGAGGAATCACATTTATCTCTTTTCCTCTTTGACTATAAGAGGGGAAAACAAATAGAATAGAGGGACTTAACTTTTCGCCCTTTTACTTCAGTTGTAATGTTAATATACATAGCGTTATTCTGAAGGATACATCATGTTGTAATGACATTTAGATTTAATGAATAATATATAATTCGTGTTGTTGTTCATTCACAATATTTTGAAGTAATTAAACAGTAATCACTAGCGGCTTGGGCCCAGTCACTGGTGGATTTCACTAATGTTCCCTATTTTATAGTTTACCTTTCTTTTACTACAAGTTTAATTACTCTATTTCATAGCTTTACGATTGATTTACTTTCACTAGTGTTGAGTTTGTGTATTCATTGCGTTAATTCTTATTTTTGTCGATTGGTTTTATTTATTCATGTCGTAGATCAATTTAATTATTAGGTAAGAATCATTTCTTGTTAGTTGAAAGCCAGAGTGTTATTGGTTAGATCAAGTGTATTACTTTTATGCAGAAATTTAGATTCAGCTGAAAGAGCTTTGTTATTACTACGGTGCGCTCGATTGATGTAATTGCAATTCGAACTTCTTGATTAAGATTGAGTTTTGGTGCTTGAATAGGTTAATTTCCTTGAAGTTACAAGTTTGATAGTTATGGTTTGATCCATTTACTCTTGTATTGAAATCAATAAGTTATTTCAAAGCATTACTCTCTGTAGATATAACGATTTCCATCACTTTCACATATTGTGTACACTCTTGAAACAAAATACTTACCCAGGTTGATAATTAATGTGAAGCATTTAGGAGTTCTAAAAGACACCTTATATGTGCCCAACATTTTGGCGCTGTTTCCAGGGAGAGTGTTTCCATTTCACAGAAGGTGATGTGTGTTTTATAATTGTTTGTTGTGAAAGAATTGGGTATTAAAAACGAAAGGTAAGAACCTGCGTACGAGCAAGTAAAGTGCTTGCTCCCTTGCCCGCTTTTCAGCACAATTGCATAGGAATTGAAGTAGAAATAGATGTTTGATGTTTGTTTGTTGTGAAAGAATTGGGTATTAAAAACGGAAGGTAAGAACCTGCGTCAGAACAAGTAAAGTGCTTGCTCCGTTGCCCACTTTTCAGCAAAATTGCGTAGGAATTAAAGTAGAAATAAATGTTTGAATTTATGTGTGAATGACTAAGAAGAAAAGAGTAGAAAAAGATATTCTTCCTCCACCCAGATCTGAAAAATCTAAGGGATCGGTGCCCCTTGGACGATCAACCTTCATTGACGAAATCATCAGGAAAGCTGAGTCTCAGTCATCAGTAGGACCCCGAACCGTTTCTACAAGAAATCCTACTATAACCCTTCAGGTCGCAGGATCACCATCTGTAGCTGATGCTAAGATTCACAACAAGACTGAAGGGTCTGAACAAAGTTTTCAAAACATGGAAAACTTACAGCCTAACCCTTTACAAGAAGGGAATTCTTGCAACCTCCATGAAGGAGAGGGAGAAATAGGTAATGATGAAAAGATTAAATCATCAGAACCCAAATATCTTGAAGTAGTAGTTGAACAGATGACACCCAGTATTCCAGACCAAGGTAGCGTTGTTAAAACCATTCTAAAAGTCTCTTCTGAATCCCCTAGGAACAAATCTCCAGCTCCAGAAATCCCTGAAGAATATTGGCATATTTTTTATCAAATGGCTAATAATCAACAATAGTCTCAAAACTCTACATTATAATACCCTATTTTTGATACAGGTGTCAATGCTCCCATGAAAGTTATTCCATTACATAATATTCCTACCTTTCATGGGCTAACTTCAGAGGATCTTGATGCATTCCTTTTCGAATTCGATGTTTTATGTAGAGGGTGTAATTACACTACCGACCCCCAGAAGCTGAAGTTGTTCCCCTCTAATCTGAAAGGAGCAGCTTTGTGTTGGTTTATGGGGCTTGGTGGAGGTACCATCAATGATTGGGACCAAATGAAAACAACCTTTCTAAAAAAATACCAAGATTATTGCCGAACTAGAGAACTAAAGGATGAAATCTTTCAAATGGTAGCTAATACTAATGAGACTCTTGAAGAATATGTAGAACGTTTTCAATATAATTTACAAAGATCGCGTTATGCAATTTTGCCTCCTAAAATTCTTAAAACTACGATGATCAAAGGTATGAAAGACCAATGGGTAGAAACACTAAATTTAATGGGGAAGGGTGATATTTATCAAGAAGATTATGAAAATATTATACAATTGTGCATCAGGTGTTCCAGAGGTAGTACAAGGCTGAAACCAACCAGATGAGGTGCGATCGCCAGAGACAACAAAGCCTCAGGGGGAAGCATTACACGAGTTGAAATCAACAATCTGTTGGAATATTTCAAGACTAATATCTTGGGGACCCTGATGACACAATTGGATATCATGCAAGCCAAACGAAAATAGGCCGAAGCAGAATAGAACCTGGCTATTTTCTGTCCATGTTGCAAAAAGGAACACAATCATAGAGAATGTCTATTAGATATGATACAAACATGCGCCATTTTCACTAAGGATCATGCTACGGAAAGTTGTCCATCACTTCCTAGGTTAAAAGCAGTTTTCAAGGACACAGAAGAGGAAGTGGAACCAATATATCTGTTGAACCAGTGTCGTCAATGGAAAGCACGTCCGACGGGTATGCCTACAGAACCTTCTTTGTTCTTTCCTTCCTCGCAATTTAATTCTCAGCAGTATCCAGTGGCAGCATGGTAGAACCAGGCACCTTTCTCTACCTGGCCACCTCAAGCATTTTCTATGCCATCATGGCCCAACCAATCAAATCCAAAAAATAATTAGCCAAATTCTTCTTACCCTCCACCATTCTGGCAGAACAACCCCTATTCCTCTCAATGGTCTCCTTCTACCTCACAAAATCATAACTGGCAACCAAATTGGCAACGATCCACAAACCAGCCTATGGGGACAGTTCCTTTGCCTCAACCAACTTTACTAGCACCTTACACGTTGCAGCAAAATCCTCAACCTAATATACGACCGCAACTCCCAGCTCAACCCAACCCAAATCCTAACAACAAACCAATCTAGTCAATATAAATTATTGAGATTCTAGACCTTGAAGTTGAGTTGAGAGAATGTAATGAACTTAAGTTAAGATCTAGATGCTTAATTTCTCCAGATGAGGACAAAAATCTACAACCTAAAGTTAAAGAAACGCATCCGGATAAGCCTTCAACTATAGATTACAAGCAAATAAAATAGGGAGAAGATACAGTCACGCAGAAAGATCCTAAGCAAATTATAATTACTTCTCCCCTGCTCCCAGAAATATTGATAATACCTCGACCAATTGAATATCCTGACTTTGATCTTCTAGGTGAACTCAAAAATCTCTGTATAAAAATACTCCTCCAGGCCATTCAAGATATTCCAATATATGCTAAAACCATTAAATAATTGTGTGCAAAGAAGTCTTGACGCAGGGCTACCCCTGCAAACCCAGAATCTTCATAAACTGTGCATATACAAAATGCATCTTCAATGACTGCCTCAAATAACACTCAAGCTAGGCAATTTCAACATTCCCATTGCAGAAGCTATCTTTTAACTCATGGCTATCAAAACCAATCAGCCCAAAATTTAACATGTCATGTTGGAGCTTTATCACTTAACAATGATTATAAAATCTATGAAATACTCATCTTAGGATTTTAAATCAACTATTCGAAAAAAACCAATACCATTCGTTTTTACCATTCAAAGCTCCAATTATCAATGTAATACCACCACCTACAGCCATACATTCTTGTACTGATCACGTTCAATCAGATTCTGTTGAATTCAATTTTGAATTGAACTCCGCTCACAATTCAAACCTCTGCCTTGAAGATCTGAATCGATTTTCAGATATTGATTCAAACAAATGTATGGATTGCATCAATTTGTATTGATTAAAATAGACAAAGTCTCTTTACACAATTTATACGCAGCAATTAGATGTTGTGAAGCACTTACGCCCCTCAATAAAGACCAGGCTTCATCGAACCTTTCACAGAGAGTTAAAAGTATGAAAATCATAATCAAAGAGTGGATTAAGGCGTTTGATTTAACACAGGTACATATTCTCTGTTGTTATACCCAACAATATGGATCGATTTAATCGATCTCAATTGACCTCAATAAATGGATTTCAACGCATATTCATATTGACCTGTCATGTATCAGCTGCAGCGCGTGATTATATTTCTTCTTCACCTTTAAATTACACCACCATGATTCCATCAACTTGCAGAGGTGCTGAAACACAATATTTCATCATGGGCGATTACACTTCCTGCTCTTCGAACTCTGTACCTCCCAGAATTTTGCAGATCATACATTCGAATGACAACGTTCAGAACTTTCAGATGCGGTTAAAGGCATTCAAGACAGAAACCTTTACATGGAATATATAATTTCAAAGGAACAACATCCTCTGTCAACCAGTGTTTGACCAATTCCATATACAAGAATTCTTCTTTCATGAAATCAATTCATGGTGATCGATTTACCAATTTCACAATTATAATTTAAGCGTTGTCTCCATAAAAAAAAAAACCCAATTTCACTAACCCTATTGAAACTCTTAATGATTCTGAACCGGTTTTGTAAATATTGACAATTGAATCTCCTCCGCTTGCACACATCGATTCACCCAATGCCTTACGTTCTAATTTGAACGTTGTTCCTGTTTCAAAACAGTTAAAAAAAAACGTTCCATCTCACATGTGAAACAATACTCTTCGATGCTATTCATTTCAGTCAACGTACCATACATTCGCATCCCATACCATCACTAAGTCGATCCATCATTACCAGTCCAAATTCTGGTACCTCATCACAACAGTTTAATTTGATTTCACCAAAGTGAGTGCGCCTTGACGAATTCGAAGTCGATATACAAAAATACACATTACTCAACGAATTAAACACAAAATTCTGAAAACACTTCCACATTAACAATGAAAATACTTACAACCTTTTCTTCCTGCCAAGTATTCAACGTTCATGGCCCTTACAATTTGCCATAGGCTTACAGCCTTGGCTGTTCAAAACCTACTCTCAATCACTCTCACTATTCAAGTCTCTTTTCCTCACAAAAACCACTCATATTTATACACAAATAATGCATTTAATTCACTCCAAAAGTCTCTCCACCCAATCCTCAACTACATCTATATTTTAGGTGTGGACTCAACAAAGTCCCATACATAGTATTCCTAATCCCAAATTTGGCTCCTAATCTATTTCTCTCATATCCTTTTAATTAATCTAAGAATATTTACAAAATCCTAACTTATATAATTTATCTAACAATAAAATAATAAAAATGTCACACCCCCTTTATTTACATCATTAAAATGAAAATTGGCCTTGATGCTCCTGCATCAGACTCCAAAGGTTGAAATTTAACATGATCGCCCGATCATGTGTTCGGATCTGTGTATGACTGGATCCCATATTTTGTGTTGCAACTTTCCACTTGTCATTGCTTCTCTTTGTTGTTCTTCTCCATGTTTTCCCACTTTATGCTGCATCACCCCACTGACTAGGCTTTCACAATCTTATGTTGTCTTTCTTTTGCTGCTTCTCCTTTGTTTTACTGCTGCTAGCCTCTTCCGGGATACTTTCATCATCAGTGTTCTGATGCTTTCAATCTCTTGGTCCAATAAATCTCCCGACTGTTGATTTCTTGCTATCTGCTGAGCTAAGATGGCTTGCTCAGTTTTTACTCTCTCTATCTGTACTATCACTTGTTGACTTCTTGCTTCTATGCTTGTTTCTGTTCTGACTGCCACCTGATCATCCATGCCCTCTTGTCTTCTGGAATAGAAAACTTCTTCTCCCTTCATTTGACTGCTCAACTGAGTCAAATGTTCTTCAGTACCAATACCTACATTCACAAAACACTTGTGAAGATAAAAATCATAAGGCCTCAATGCCTTACTTCACATTGCCAATATTTCAGTATGTTGATCCCAATCATTCTTGAGACTATCACTTAGTCTCTCCTCAGCATCATCTTCTTCGAGAATGCCTCTGTGTTCTGGTTCATAAAAATGAACCTCTTTATTTTCATTCATCTCTGTCTTTATATTCTGAACACTTATCTTCTGTACTTCTAGTCTCTGCTCTAGAACACTTAGCTCATGCCATAAACCTATCATCTCCTTTGAGAAACTTTTTGTGCAATCTTCAATACTTTCACAAGCCAAGCTCTTTGTTGTCACCATCTCATCATCTATTATCAGAACATAATTCTGATTCTCAACTCCTGCAATAAACTCAGTTATCTGTCGATCACTTAATAAAAACAGTTTGTCATTATCAGCATTTATAACAAATTGATCATCATCATGTATCATCCCTGCATTCATACACAACTTGTCAGTTTGAAAACTACAAGTTTCAACTGTTGGTTCATATACCAGCTCCTCAAGCTGATCCTTTTCTTTATTCACAAAAACTTCATGTGTTGTAATAGCAAAAGCATCACTGCTTTCTTCTTCAAAGTACTTATCTCCTGAAAGATTCTTTTCCATGCTTGTGACAGCTTCACAAGATTGCGCATCCTCCTCAACACCTGTAATCACATCACAATTGTCAGCTATACAAACACAAGAGTTCACATTATCCAGCTGATCTGGATCTACCCAATAACTCAAGAAATCACCAATGATCTCCTCCTCCATTTCATCAATGGAAACCTCCTCTTCCAACTCATCTACTCTGAGTTGCATACATCTCAACTGTACATCTATCATCTACTCGAACTTCCTATGGCAATACTTCACACAATTTTCCATACCTTCACCAGCTCTTGACCAATCATCAGCTGGTCCTTCTCTTTCTTCACCAATATTTCGATTAGACTCCTCTGTCTTCATTTCCTCCTGAGATCTTGCTATCTTAGCATCGATCTGAACAGTGTTCAGATTCAAATCTTCTTGAACAAACTCTAAAGCTTGCTCATCTCCCTGTACTGTACCTACAAACATACACAACTCATTAGTTTTAGAACTACAAGACTTTCCAGTCTTGATTGCTCCCTCCAGCACTTCCCTTTGAACAAATCTGCGTGTGGAATTTTCAAATTCCAACTCTGGCTCAAGAACTCTAAGTCCTTTCTTCAATAAGGCAATCACACTTTGCCTCAACTTCACCTGCAATTGTTTCCAAATCACTCTCTTTCCCTTTAGTGGAAAGATCCATTTTCTACTCTAGTTTTCCTGCTCTTGCAGCCATTCTTCCAGTACCTGCAATTGTACCTTTATTATTGCAATCTCTCTTTCTCGGACCTCATCAGTCATCTCACCTCTGTGGCATTCCTCTGAACATCTTCTCTGATCCTCCATGATCATCTTCTCCATGAGTTTCTCACTCACCATGAGTTGCACTAGCCTCTACGACAGCAATCTCTCTTGCTGCCCCTTACCTCACCAAGCTCTCCTCACTCAGTCTTTTGGTAAGTACTGGTTCACTGCCTCTGGAACCTCTTGAGCACTCCTCTTCTCTCTTTAGGCTATCTCTTCAACTCACTTCCTCTTCAGGACACTGCAACTGTCCTCCTTATCCAGCCTTCAATTGAATCTCAGGTTCACTACCATCATCTTGTATGCAACCATAAACTTTAATCATAAATTTCAAATCAGAAAATCATCTCACCTTTAAGATCTTGCACGATCTTGTCTCCATTCACTTCTGTCATCCTGCTCACTGCATTTGTGTAGTTTTCATATCAAATTTAAAAATCTGATCTTCCTTTCAATCATTTATCATACATTCAAAGAAACACACTTTAGTTTTCAACAAAACCTTCTGTCTTCATTCAGAAAACAAACACCTTTTCAATTTTAACAGAGCTAAGCTCTAATACCAAAAATGACACAGGGCTACCCCTGCAAACCCAGAATCTTCATAAACTGTGCATATACAAAATGCATCTTCAATGACTGCCTCAAATAACACTCAAGCTAGGCAATTTCAACATTCCCATTGCGGAAGCTATCTTTTAACTCATGGCTATCAAAACCAATCAGCCCAAAATTTAACATGTCATGCTGGAGCTTTATCACTTAACAATGATTATAAAATCTATGAAATACTCATCTTAGGATTTTAAATCAACTATTCGAAAAAAAACGAATACCATTCATTTTTACCATTCAAAGCTCCAATTATCAATGTAATACCACCACCTACAGCCATACATTCTTGTACTGATCACGTTCAATCAGATTCTTTTGAATTCAATTTTGAATTGAACTCCGCTCATAATTCGAACCTCTGCCTTGAAGATCTGAATCGATTTCAGATATTGATTCAAACAAATGTATGGATTGCATTAATTTGTATTGATTAAAATAGACAGAGTCTCTTTGCACAGTTTATACACAGCAATTAGATGTTGTGAAGCACTTACACCCCTCAATAAAGACCAGGGTTCATCGAACCTTTCACAGAGAGTTAAAAGTATGAAAATCATAATCAAAGAGTGGATTAAGGCATTTGATTTAACACAGGTACATATTCTCTGTTGTTATGCCCAGCAGATATGGATCGATTTAATCGATCAAATGGATTTCAACGCATATTCATACTGACCTGTCATGTATCAACTGCAGCGCGTGATTATATTTCTTCTTCACATTTAAATTACACCACCATGATTCCATCAACTTGTAGAGGTGTTGAAACACAATATTTCATCATGGGCGATTACACTTCCTGCTCTTCGAACTTTGTACCTCCTAGAATTTTGCAGATCATACATTCGAATGACAACGTTCAGAACTTTCAGATGCGGTTAAAGGCGTTCAAGACAGAAACCTTTACATGGCATATATAATTTCAAAGGAACAACATCCTCTGTCAACCAGTGTTTGACCAATTCCATATACATGAATTCTTCTTTCATGAAATCGATTCATGGTGATCGATTTACCAATTTCACAATTATAATTTAAGCGTTGTCTCCATAAAAAGAAAACCCAATTTCACTAACCCTATTGAAACTCTTAATGATTCTGAACCGGTTTTGTAAATATTGACAATTGAATCTCCTCCACTTGCACACATCGATTCACCCAATGCCTTACGTTCTAATTTGAACGATGTTCCTGTTTCAAAACAGTTAAAAAAAAAACGTTCCATCTCACATGTGAAACACAACTCTTCGATGCTATTCATTTCAGTCAACGTACCATACATTCGCATCCCATACCATCACTAAGTTGATCCATCATTACCAGTCCAAATTCTGGTACCTCATCACAACAGTTTAATTTGATTTCACCAAAGTGAGTGCGCCTTGACGAATTTGAAGTCGATATACAGAAATACACATTACTCAACGAATTAAACACAAAATTCTGAAAACACTTCCACATTAACAATGAAAATACTTACAACCTTTTCTTCCTGCCAAGTATTCAATGTTCATGGACCTTACAATTTGCCAGAGGCTTACAGCCTTGGCTGTTCAAAACCTACTCTCAATCACTCTCACTATTCAAGTCTCTTTTCCTCACAAAAATCACTCATATTTATACACAAATAATGCATTTAATTCACTCCAAAAGTATCTCCACCCAATCCTCAACTACATCTATATTTTAGGTGTGGACTCAACAAAGTCCCATACATAGTATTCCTAATCCCAAATTTGGCTCCTAATCTATTTATCTCATATCCTTTTAATTAATACAAGAATATTTACAAAATCCTCACTTATATAATTTATCTAACAATAAAATAATAAAAATGTCACACCCCCTTTATTTACATCATTAAAATGAAAATTGGCCTTGATGCTCCTGCATCAAGTCTGTGAGGAAAAAAAAATAACACCTACTCTCCATGTCGTCGGAGCTTTGTCTGATTTATTACTAGGCAAAGAGACACCTGTAAAATACAAAGACCTAGGAAATCCCATTTTCACAGTACAAATAAATGGCCGCTCTTTTCCCAATGCTTTAGTTGACTTAGGGGCAGCCATTAACATTCTTACAACAGAAACTTGTGAAGTGCTTGGTGTCATAGCCTTAGAACCAACCACTACCTTGCTGGACTAGCTGAACATTCATTCATTAGGCCAGAAGTAACATTACAAGATGTGATGATTTTTGTGGACTCTTGGGAATATCCGACAGGTTTTTTTATCATTAACCCAGAAATCGATTATATGGACATCCCTTAATACTGGGAAGGCCTTGGCTAGCAACATTTGATGCTTATATAGGTTTCCAAATAGGCAGTATGACCATAACCAGAGGGAAGATGTAAATAATCTAGCTTTATACCCTCCTACTCAGCTAAGTCTAACCATTGTAAAAACTAGGAAACAACCAACAACATATTTAAAAGAAAATATTCGTTCCCTGTTGACTGTGGTAGATGTGCTTGAATTCAAAAACCAAACAGAAGATGATGTCATTAACACCTTTATCAATCACCCTGCTGCAGTGTCTAATTTGAGATGTCACATGATTGAATCAATCCTTGATAATGAGATTTAAGAAGATTCCTTGAGAGACATTAATGACCAACCGATACCAACAACCACCGTCTATAATAGCAAGCCTATTGAAATCGAGCAAGGGAAAATCTTGAATATTAACAGTAATCTGAGTAATGACTAGCAACAGAAACTTATCCAAGTCCTTAGGAAATATAAAGGGGCTTTTGCATGGGACTACCCAGACATGAAAGGGATTGACCCTCAGTTATGCATGCTCAAGTTGATTCATGGGTTCGTAATGGATATGCCAAGATACAAGGAAATGTTGATAAACATCAACTAATAGTGTTTATATGAGAGTTAATGGTTTATCAATAGTTTGCTTTGCAATGTCATCCTTGATTATTTTTAGCTCTTCAAAAAAAAAAAAACTTATCCAAGAATTTTGGGGTTATGAGTTTCAGGGCTTGCTTTTTATTTGTTGTGGTGTTTTTTGGGTTCTTTGTTTTTTCCAGACAATTTAGGGGTGTTGGGTGGGTGAGATTGCTAGGTTGAAATTGTGGTTTCATTTTTATCATTCTTCAATCCAATGTATCTCACATGTGTGTTATCTTGAGAGTGTCTTCTAAGCTCTAGAGGGTTTATTGACCACTGATAATTTCTATGAATCTTGTGCATTATCTAAGAAGATTTGTATTTATTCTCTGTATGTAGAGTCTAAACACCCTTTAGGTGGATTAGAAACTGTGTGTACAAGAGGTAACTAAGAGTTAAATTGGGCCATCTCCAAACATATCATCTTGCCATTTCTCTATAATTTTTAATTTTCACTGGACAAGGTGGAAGCGTAATTTTCTTGATGTGCTAGTCTAAGAGAATTGGTAGCTAATTCTAGGTTTCAATATCAAGTCCTTTAATTGCTTTAGTAAGATAATTTGATGACACTAGGTGCCTGGAGGAATTCTGGATCTTGTAATGTGGTGTTGGCTGTAATAACTCAATACATTTCCTACTTGCTTTAAGCATTATAAATTTAATTAAATAAAAAGGCTAAGTTGGTGACATGGACTTCTAGAGATGAGGAGGTAAAATTCTTAGGATTTTGTTGCTTATGACAACCATGAAGGCTAGTAGGTGGCATCACAGAGATTGGCTTGCAAGACTTGGCAAGCAGAAACAAATTAATCAGCAGTGACAAGGTCAAGTAACACAAACAATTTATGGGAAACAATTGATTGGCTTAGTAACTTTGGGCCAGAGGGAGATTTTTTTTTATCAGACCCTGGTTATACCTGGGAAAGGGGGAAACAGTTCGAGGCATCTTTCAAAAGGAAGAGTGCACCGACAAGGAGGGGGAGAACTTAAAGTCTGTGAATGACAGTACTCTGTTTAAGGTAACATGTCATGAAGAGGGTGAGAAGAAGGTACACAGGAGAATGGGTTGGAAATTGCAAGCAGAATAGGAGCAAGTGCTTCATCCTTTAAGTAGCCTCCTCATGCTCTGGAGTCTGGCTTGGGAGTGATTGGGCTGCAAGAAAGCTTACAGTGCAGAGCAATCTATGGTTGGGCGGTCATTGGTAGTCCCCAACTCAGCTAGTTAGGCTTATGGTTCAATTGGTCCACCTTATGGTTGTTGGGAGTAAGGAATCACTTCAGTAACAATGTCAATGACTAGAGAGAGCCATGTGCGTAGTTTTTTTAGGGAATCAAACTCTCCACAAAGGTAAGGAGTAAAACTCTCCGGTTTCCATGAAACAAATCTTCAAGATATGTAGAAATTAAGCAAAATATAACTCATTTATCTACCATATATACATTTCAGAAGCTCAGGTGGTTTCTTGGGGTGGGAAAATATGTTCTATGGTTTGAAAGTCCAAAGGATTACTGGCAGTCAGATGGCTATTTCATTACAAGTCGAGCCTTGTTGATTGTAGTTTTATAAATTGCAATGATCTCCATCAGTGTGGTTTTTGTTTCTTATCCATTTTACTAGGTTTTTGGTTTGGTACCAAAGATATGGTCACCATATATTCGTTGCTATGTATCTGCGTATTTTTCATAAATAGTTGTCTGATACATGGGTCAAATTTGTTTTGAGGAATGTTATTTGATTTTGGACATATTTACTACTTGATATCAAATAATGATATTCTGTTAGATGTAGGCTCATTCTATTTTTAATGTGAGGGTTTAGAACCCTTCGTTGATGGATGGGTTGAAGCTTATGTTGGTGGTCATTTCAGTCATTGACGTTAGAAGTGATGGATCAATGATTTTTTTAGGGAAAGTGCACTTTCTATTCACCAAGTTGACTTATCATCGAAATACCATCTACTTAAGCTAGTGTGTATCTTGCAATCTTCTTTGTGTCTACACAAATTGGAAAAGTTTAGGGTAGAGTGATTAATTTTCTCCTTACCTAGTATGCAATCCTCCCATTCAACGATAGACTATAGTACTCAATAGAATCACAATCATAAGAGGAACAGTTTTGGGCAACATCATTGAATTTTTTATGAGTTCTATGTTATGGGATGACTAAACTAGACTATTATTGTTCGCATTGCATGCTCAAAAGTAATCTCTTGGGTTTCAAAAGCATCATAGTGTTGTTCGCATTACATGCTCAGAAGTAATCTCTTGGGTTTCAAAAGCATCGAAGTATTAAACTCTACCATCCTCATTTCACACAACAAATTTCTTGCTCTGTCTTTCCTTAGGGTGTATTCTATTTTATGACAACATTTTCTTCATCTACTCACAGGTATTAGATTTTATCTCACCCACCCACAGACTAGCTACGTCCAAGTATTCTTAATTCAGTGACTAACCATGTAAGCGATATACCCATTTGTTCAATGTATATGTATTATGGATGTCTTTCAAGCTATGTAATTCTCCATATATAATTTATGCACTGAAAAATATTATTTTTTTGGACCCCTATTCTGAAATTGAACATATGCAGGACTAGGCAGTCTTTGGAGAATGCATAGTATGGTAAATTGCAAAACGAGTATACATGAAAAATCGGTATATGTATGTCACTTCATATCTTTTCCTTTGTAAACAAATAGTTGCTCATTACTTTTTTAATTGTTGAGATGGAGGGCATAAAATGAGATGGTATGTAGATACTCCCATTTAAATTGTTGGCCCTCATCTAAATATATAAATGTGTCAATGCTTGGTGATGTTGATGTTGATGTTGAAACTTGAGGAAAGTGCTACTATTCTTATTTAATGCTAGAGTGCTTATGTTCTTATTTAATGCAGCGTTGGTGGTTGGATACCATATTTCAAACCAAGTGCATATTTAAATCCCCATTGCCTTCTCTTCAAATTAAGAACCATAAATTCAGCGTTTCCTTGAAGGATAATGCTCACTGTGATGTTTGTGTCTGATCGAACAATATATCTAGTTGTTCTTTTGCTTTATTAATGAGCATAGAAGTGTTGGGAATGTTTTGAAATGAAATAAACTTATTTAATAGTTGGAAATCAATGTATTAGAAACTGGGTTCTCTGGATAGGTCACACATAGAATAAATAATTGAAAGCATAACACAGAGACAGAGGTTAGTGTTAAAGAATTTATATGCATTGTTGTAATCTATCATTCAAGGAATTGCAAAGACACTAGTTGAATTTATTAATTCCACAAAGGATCCGTGTTGGTGAAATGGAGAGGCCATAGGCATATTACATTTATAGATCAACTTGACTCCTTGGACAATGTATTTCTGCTAACGGACTCTAGAGAGATTTCCTTTGCCTATATATTCATACCTCTACATTGAACGCATTTTCTTTAGCACCTTGCCCCTCTGAGCTTTCTCCTTGTGGTTTACATTGACCTTGTATATAAACAATCAAAGCCAAACTTTGTTCTAATGAATTCAATGATAGATTTTTATCTATTCTTCTTCTTTCTTTTGAATAAAATATGCTTTATATTTATAGGAAAATATTTACAAACAATAGAGAATAAAAAGAAAGAAAGTGAAAAGGCATGTATAATGGACAACATAACTTCCTCCCACAATTTCCTAAAACTTAGATAGATCCTAAATAAGCTATGGGATCTAAATATTGGACATCTTGAAGTGTCATTGAGCAAGAGCTGAGGGTTACCTCATCCCTCCACATAGAACAAAATGCAGACAATGAGCTATCTTGAAAGAGAAACATGTGCAGAACTATGTGAATGGTTGTTTCAAAACTTAATGTATTTTGGTTTTATGTGAAAGTTATGTTCTTGTTGGAGATAGAGTGATTGCCAGGAATATTGGCTTCTAAGAGTTTTTTCCTATTTACTATTGCTTGATACCTTTAACTGACTTCATGGAAGTACCCATCCTTTAATAAATACAATATAAAATTCGTTGGGCTGAAGCTGGTTCATTTGTCACAGCATTAAAGTTAATTGAAGCGTGCTTCTATATATGGGCTACATACAAATGCCTCCTCCACAATGCTTGGAAGATTCCCATAGAGATGTTTTGGGGAAATGCAATTGACTTCACCAAGCTTATGATGAAGAAAGTGTTATAAGGGACATATGGGTAAATTTGTGTAATGGTTACTATCTCCTTGGTTCTTGTTTTGTATGAAGCATGTTGACCATCAATCCTAGAATGGATGCAGTAGGCATCAAAAACTACAATGGGAACATAACATATTGTTTTGATAATTATTGGAGTCCAACCTACAATCTGAACATTGCATGAATTTAGGCTCCAACAGAAACATCAACCCTACATTCTAATCTATTCCAAGTAGCTAAAGAATTTACAATATTGTCACATTGTAACTCTCTTTAGGCTTATTTTGAAAACCCTAAACTCCTTGAACACATGAGGAGGTTGACCTTGATTATATTTTTCAGTGAGAATCTAGAGAGCAGGGACTTTTTATTCTCCCCAGATTTTGCATTGTTGTGATTGTGGCACAACCTATTTTCCACCCCTGTCTTTTTTGTGGCATGACATGTGCCTTATTGCATAAGCTACATTATTCAATAAGCATATTCAAAAATAAAACTAGTGGCATAAATCATAATTCCAATAGGCCATGTTTTATGATTGCTTATGTATTTAAATATTACATTGTATTCTCTCTTTCTCTAGATCCACGTGATAATTGGAAGACAGCCAAAACCCAACTGTAGGTTGCACAGTTTGCCTTTGAAAGAGTAGTGTCATTCTGATAAGAGGAGGGAAACATAATTACTCTTCTAGTTATTTGAAGTTTCTAAATAGAAATAGGAAGTACCAAAGTGAGGCCTGCAAGCAAACCATCAAGTCAATATAGATTCGTATTCAAGACTAAGGTTATGATCATCAACATGTCTCAACATGCTTTCTTTGACTACCACGTGGCACCTCGGTGGCCACGGAATTTTTTGGGGAAGTCCAAATTACACTCCACAAGAATCGAACCAGAAACTTCTTACCAACAAATATCCACATACACCATTGCGTCAAAGGTGGGCCTTTTACTAAAGGACCCACCATATATTTATTTAAACATTAACGAGGTAGAGTATTGGGGTAAGGGGCCGAGGGCTAGCCCCAACCCCGGTCATCGCACCCACAAGGACTAGGGGCAAGACCGGGGGCCAAGGCTTAGTCCGCCCCCCCAACCTTAAACATTGGTCAGGCGACCATAGCACCGAGACCAAGGGACGATATAAAGGGGAGCTAGGCCGCGAGGGCCAGCCCGAGGTCATATAGAGTGCCCATGTGACCATCGACGCGCACAGGAGTTAATGGAGAAATTAACGATCCCATAATTTGTGCTAGTGGTGCACTGATTTGTTGCTCCGTTAGCGAAAAAGGGGCGAAAATGTAGAACAATTAGCCAAATTTGGAGAAATTGTGGGTCAACTGGCAACAAAACTTGGAAAGCTCACAACTTTATCTGTTTTTGGTCTTTTTAGGAGCAGAAAGAGGCTAGACAAAGGTTTTTGATAGCTCTGAGGATGTTGGGGCAGGTTTTGAATCTATTTGAGTACTATAACTCATTGTAATCACATTCTTTTAGCATAATGAAAGAGAGCCAAGCATTGGAAGTTGGACCAAGAGACGTAGCCCAGGAGGGGTGAACTCCTTCATCACTTGTTGTTTTGCGGTTATGGTTATGGTTTTATTCTCTACAATTTTCTGCAATTTATGAGTTAAATCATGTTTTAATATGTGTATGAATTCAACTTGAAGATTCATAAAAACTCATTTTATTAACTTGAAATTTACATAATCCTTAAGCAGTTTCATATACAAATCAAGTTTGGTATCAGAGCATAAGTTTTCTTTGTGCTGTGAGGATTTAATTGTTTGCAAGTGTTTCTGATGCTTACAAGGTTGAAGCCTAAGAGAGGAGAAGGTAATCTTGTGGGTACAGGTTCTCAATTTGGGACAAGGACAAGGAGAGCACATTTGCCATAATCTCCACCACAAGTTTCACCTCAATTTGTTCCTGAAGCTTCAGTAAGCATGTATAATGGAGGAGCTAATAATATGTCAGAGTATGAGAAGGCTTTAAGAAAATATTTCTTTAACATGACCCACATGGTGAAAGTTCTCTATGAAGAAAGAAATTCAAGATTGTAGGGTGATAGCTCCAAGCCTTCAAAAGGAGAGGGTTCTCCTAGAGGAAAAGGAGGAGATGAGGACAAGCCTTTAAAAGGGAAAGGTGACAAACCACTATCTTCTTCACCATCATCTTCACCTCCATCCTCACCTTCATCATCATCATCTTCCAACACAACCCTTTCACAAGAGGCTAGTGCCAAAAGCCCCTCAGAGAAGGAAGATGGCCAAGTCTGCACGTTTTGTCCGCATGATGAAGTAGATGAGGTTCTATCAGTGCCAAAGTCCAAGGATCTGAAAGAAGAAAGACCAGGAGTCCAATAAGACACCTAAAGAATTAGGAAAGAGTTTAAGAGCATGTTTGTCCCTCAGTTGAAATATGAGGAAAATGGTAAGCATTTACATGTAGTTTCTTTAAATGAAAATGTTGATTTAATCTCTTTTGCAGCCTTTGAGAAGCATAGAAAAGGCATAGGAACAACGTTCTTGTCCAATATGGGTTACAAGGGAGGAGGCTTTGGAGTGAAAAATCAGGGCATTATCCATCCAATTGAGGCAAAGGAGAGACCTTGATATCAAGGTTTGGGCTATGTCGAAAAGGGAGAATGGTCTTCCAGTGATATCTCTTGGGTATCATGATATTTTTGTCACAAGAGAGGACATGATGAGGAAAATTGTTGGGATTTTCATCCGGAATTGGTACCATATTGTTTTCTAAAGCAAAAGGAGCACATGAAATGCAAGACCTCTCCAAAGAGAGATGAGCAAGTTGAAGCAAAGACTAAGACAAGTTCTTCTCACCGTTCAAGTCTCTCATGTAAGAAGCATGGTTCAAAGGATAAAAAGGGAAGGTATAAGCCTCACTCAAATAGTTTCTTTGATTTTGAGCCAAATAATCAATTGAATAAAGTTTTATGGAATATGGTTCCATGCACTTTCTGTCATTCACATAACCATAGTGTGAAGAAGTGTCAGCAAAGGAAAGAGTTGCTTGAATGTGGGAATGAAACAAGGAAGAAAGACTCTCTTCTAAGTTCGAAGACAATGTCATCAAACAGTAAGCACAAAAAATTATGCACCCATTCTAATATTAGTGGCCATCGGGTCAAGAAGTGCTGGAAATTGCATCCGCAACTTCATCCTAGGAAAGGAAAGCAAGACAAGGCAAGACAAGCTAAACATCACCATGTTGACAGTGTTCGAGGTGAGAAAATTTTCAATTTGTTTAAGTTTCCTTTGATTGATGACCGATGAAGGAATATGTTTGTTTCTTCAAGAACAGTTTGTTGTTCTACAATTTCTGGGAAATTGTAGCAAGATGGTGTCTAGAATCAAGGAAAAAGATCAGTTTTCATGAAAAGCTCAAATTGTTGAATTCAGGAAAAGTCCAGTGGATCGAGGGGGTTGTACCCTCATCTAATTTTTCAGTAATAAAAGAGCTTTTGGGGTCCAAAATCTTCCAGTGGGGAGGAGTGATTTGATGCTTAAAAACATGCTCAAAAATGAAATTTGTTGGATTGAAGAAAAACATGAATGATTGCGTAGATCTCGTCTACTTGAATCCATGCAACTCGTTTCGCGGAAAACAGACTTCGTATGCTCCCGGAAATGAGTTCTGATCGATTTGGCAAGCAGGCAAAATTATGTGCACGGTTACCCAGTCAACAATCTATAATGCTGACGTGGCATGCTCACTAGGCCTGCTGAGTTGGCATATGACTGGGCTTCAAAAATGTCCAATGACATCGTGCCAATTTTCATATTCTTATTCATGCTGAGTTGGCGATTATTTATTGGTCAGTTTGTTGTTTGTTAGGTGGACTAACCAGAGGCCGCCACATGGCCCAGCCATAGGATGCCACATGGTGCCTTAGTGGCCACGAAATTTTTTGGGGCAAGTCTGAATTATACTCCACAAGAATCGAACTTAAAATCGCTTACCAACAATTACCTACATACACCATTGCGCCAAAGGTGGGCCTTGTGTAAATGACCCACCATACGTTTATTTAAACATTAATGGGGTGATTATTGGGGTAAGGGGTCGAGGGCTGGCCCCATCCCCAGTCGCCACACCCACAAGGACCAGGGACGGGATCGGGGGCAAGGGATTAGCCCCGGCCCCCCCAACCTTAAGCATTGGCCTTGCGACCATAGTGCCGAGACCAAGGGCTGATACGAAGGGGAACTAGATCGCGGGGTCCAACCCCAAGTCACATGGAGCGCCCATGTGACCATCGGTGCACACACGAGTTAATGGAGGAATTAACGATCCCATAATTTGCACCAGTGATGTGCTGATTTGTTGTTCCATTAGTGAAAAATGGGGCGAAATATAGGATAGTTAGCTAGACTTGGCGAAATTGTGGGTCAACTAGCAACAAAACTTGGAAAGCTCATTACTTTCTTAGTTTTTGGTCTTTTTGGGAGTAGAAAGAGGCTAGACAAGTATTTTTGATAGCAATGAAGCTGTTGAAGCAGTTTTTGAAGCCATTTGAGCACTGTAACTCATTGTAGTCATCATATTTTAGCATAATCAAAGAGGGCCAAGCATTGGAAGCTGGACTAGGAGACATAGCCCAAGAGGGGTGAACTCCTTCATCATGTTTTCTTTTGTGGTTACTATTATGGTTTTATTATCTGCAACTTTCTGCAATATATCAATTAAATTCATGTTTTAATGTGTATAAATTCAACTTAAAAAGCCATAAAAACTCATTTTATTAACTTGCAATTTACATAATCCTCAAGCAATTTCATATACAGACCAAGTTTAGCCTCAGAGAATAGGTTTTATTTTCTCCTATGAGGATTTAATTGTTTTCAAGTGTTTATGATGCTTACAAGGTTGAGGCTTAAGAGAGGAGAAGGAAAGCTTGTGGGTACAGGTTCTCAAATTGGGACAAGGACAAGGAGAGCACATTTTCCATAATCCCCACCACAAGTTTCACCTAAAGTTGTTCCTAAAGCTTTAGTAAGCATGTCTCATGAAGGAGGACTTGATAATATATCAAAGGATGATAATTCTTTCAAAAAAGAATTCCTTGACATGACCCATATGGTGAAAGTTCTCTATGAAGATAGAAATTCAAGATTGAAGGGTGAGAGCTCCAAGCCTTCAAAAGGAGAGGGTTTTTCTGGAGGAAAAGGAGGAGATGATGACAAGCCTTCAAAAGGGAATTGTGATGAACCACCATATTCTTCACCATCATCTTCACCTCCATCCTCACCTTCATCATCATCCTCTTCCAAAAAAACCCTTACACAAGAGGCTAGTGCAGAAAGACCCTCAGAGAAGGAAGATGGCCAAGTCTACACCTTTTGTCCTCATGATGATGAGGATGAGGTTCTATCAGCACCAAAGAAGGAGCAAATAATAAAGGCCAAGATTCCAAGAAGACACCTCAAGAATTAGGAAGGAGTTTCAGAGCATCTTTTTCCTTCAGTCGAAAGATGAGGAAAATGGTAAGAATTTACATGCAGTTTCTTTATATGAAAATGTTGATTTAAGCTCTTTTGCAACCTTTGAGAAGCATAGAAAATGCATATGAACAAAGCTCTTGTCCAATATGGGTTAGAAGGGAGGAGGCAAGGGGGAAGGACTTGGAGTGAACAATCAGGGCATTATCCATCCAATTGAGGAAAAGGAGAGACCTGATATGAAGTTTTGGGCTATGTTGAAAAGGGAGAATGGTCTTCTAGCGATAAATCTTGGCTATCATGTTCTTTTTGTCATAAGAGAGGACATGACAAGGCAAATTGTTGGGATTTGCATCTGAAATTGGTACTTTCTTGGTTTCTAAAGCAAAAGGAGGACATGAAATGCAAGACCTCTCTAAAGAGAGATGAACAAGTTGAAGAAAAGACTAAGACAAGTTCTTCTCGCCATTCAAGTTCCTTGCGTAAGAAGCATGGTTCAAAGGATAACAAGGGAAGGTATAAGCCTCACTCAAATAGTTTATTTGATTTTGAGCCACATGATCCATTTATGGAATATGGTTCCATTCACTTTATGTAAGAAGTGTCAGCAAAGGAAAGAGTTGCTTGAATGTAGGAATGAAGCAAGGCAGAAAGACTCTCTTCCAAGTTCAAAGACAATGTCATCAAGAAGCAAGCACAAAAAAATCTGCACCCATTGTAATATCAGTGGGCATTGGGTCAAGAATTTTTGGAGATTGCATCTGCAACCTCATCCTAAGAAGGGCAAGCAAGACAAGGAAACACAAGCTAAACATCGCCATGTCGACCGTGTTCGAGGTCAGAAAAATTTCAAGTTGTTTAAGTTTCCTTTGATTGATGACTAAGGAAGGAATATGTTTGTTTCTTCAAGGACAATTTGTTTTTCTGCAAATTCTGGGAAACTGCTCCAAGATGGTATCTACAATAGCAAGACAGGGTCTCCAGAATCAAGGAAAAAGACTAGTTTTCATGAAAAGCTCAAATTGTTGAATTCAGGCAAATTCCAATGGATTGAAACTGGAAGGGTGAGGGGGTTGTACCCTCATCTAATTGTTCATTAATAAAAGAGCTTTTGGGGTCCAAAAGCTTCCAGTAGGGAGGAGTGATTCAGTGCTAAAAAATATGCTAAAAAATGAAAGTTTCCAGATTGAAGAGAAACTTGAACGACCACATATATCTCATCTCCTTGAATCCTATGCAACTCGTTTCGAAGAAAACAAATGTTGTATTCTCCTAGAAATGAGTTTTGATCGATTTGGCAAATAGGAAAAATTTTGTGTAGGGATGCCCAGTCAGCAGTTCATACTGCTGACGTGGCATGATGATTGGGCCTGCTGAGTTGGCATATGACTGGGCTTCAAAAAGGGCCAATGACATCGCGCCACTTTTCATATTCTTATTCGTGCTGAGTTGGTGATTATTTATTGGTCAATTTGTTGTTGGTTAGGTGGACCAACCAGAGGCTGCCACATGGCGCCTCAGTGGCCATGAAATTTTTTGGGGAAAATTTGAATTACACTCCACAGGAATCGAACCTGAAACCTCTTACCAACAAATATTTGCATACACCATTAGGCCAAAGGTGGGCCTTGTGTAAAAGACCCACCATATGTTTATTTAAAGATTAATGGGACAAAGTATTGGGGTAAGGGGCCGAGGGCTAGCCCCAGCCCTGGTCACCATGCCGATAAGGACCAGAAGCAGGACCAGGGGCCAGGGCTTAGCTCCACACCCCCCCAACCTTAAACATTTGCCATGTGACCATATCGCGGAGATAAAGGGCCGATACAAAGAGGAGATAGATCGCAGAGGCCAACCCTAGGGCACGTGGAGCACCCATGTGATCATCGGTGCACACCAGAGTTAATGGAGAAATTAATGGTCCCACATTTTTTCCAGCAGTGAGCCGATTTGTTGCTTCATTATTGAAAATTGTGGCAAAAATGTAGGACAGTTAGCTGAACTTGGCGAAATTGTGGGTCAACTAGCAGGAAAACTTGGAAAGCTCATAACTTTCTCAGTTTTTGGTCTTTTTGGGAGCAAAAAGAGGCTAGACATGGTTTTTGATAGCTCTTAAGTTGTTGGAGTAGGTTTTGAAGCCATTTGAGCATTGTAACTCATTGTAATCATCATTTTTTAGCATAATGAAAGAGGGCCAAGCATTGGGAGCTGGACCAGGAGACGTAGCCCAAGAAGGGTGAAATCCTTCATCACTTGTTGTTTTGTAGTTACTGTTATGGTTTTATTCTCTGCAATTTATGAGTTAAATTCATGTTTTAATATGTGTATGAATTCAACTTAAATAGCCATAAAAACTCATTTTATTAACTTGCAATTTACATGATCCTCAAGGAGTTTCATATATAGATAAACAACCATGAGAGGACTTCATAAATATCCACTAGTAACTTCAGTTTATGTCCAATTCCTCAGATGTAGTCAATGGGGTGGAGGTGTTCTTAGTCTAAAATAGAGAAATTTTTTAGCAATAGATATTAGTAACAAAATCAATTCAATGATATACCATGTAATGTATGGATTTTAATCTATTGAAGTTACTCTAACCATATATGTGATTATTTATCGATTTTGAAGTATAGTTAAGGGATTATAAGTTAAAATTTCTTGTTTTCCTAAAGGAAAACCTACAAAACCTGCATAAAAAGGCAGGGACAACAACCTATTTTGTTTAAGCAACCAATATACTATGTGAATATCACCTCTAGGAGTTACCCCAAGATATGGAATGGCTAGACGGTGATTGTAGAGGATTTGGGGCCTCCTATCTAATGAATATAGATTGAAAAAAAAAATGATTTTTAGATTTATGTTATATGTTAATCAACCCAATTTTTTTTAGAATATTATTTTATAATTTAATGATTGGAAAATACAATTAATTCAACTCTAACATGAAAATATTGCTTATAAATTGATATAAACCTGAAAAAGTATTACAAGTTCTAGTGTAATATACTTACAAGCTTGTAGAACTTGTTTCGGGTGGTTGAAAATATAGGTCCAACAAACATAAATCCCTTTTAACCTGGTAATATATAACTAGAAGGATAGATACAAGTATAAATTGCAAGAAATAATAACTTGTTTTTGGGGTTTAGATCTAGTCATTTAATTAGCTCCTCCCAACAAATAACTTGTTGTAAATTGTTATGATAGTAAAAACTAGCAAGAAAATTCCTGCTCAAATTATAGAAAAATAAATAAAAAAATTGAGGAATTTTATAGTCTAAGTCACTATCTTTGGTTCTTGTCTAGGGAGTTGGCTTGGTCCTTCCAGAAAATGCCCCCACCTTTGCTTAGTCCATCCTACAGCTTTCAATTTTCCTTGGGAGAAACCCTCTCTATGTGGCGTCTTTAACTTTTGTTCTCTGTGTGGAAAAATATCAAGACCTTGAGATAATAAATTCCCATTCCAAAGTAGTTTAGAACCCTCAGACTGATTTACCTACAAAACTAAAACAAATAAGTGGGGAGACCCTTGTTTCTTACTTCCACATAATGTATTAGCTCATCAATGGCAAAGAATATTAATCTTAGGAGTAAATTAAATTGTTAGCAATGGAATTAAATAAAAATGATATAGCTTCGACGATTAGATCAATTGGTCGAGTCCCTATCATTAAAGAACATTTTCACTCGATAGGTCACAGGTTCAATTCTCTCGACTCCCTTAGGGTTAGAATTTGTGGTTGAGCTAGAAAGAAGTGATCCCTTTAGGTGGATGTGCCTAGTACACATATTTCATGGATGTAGCGGTCACCAATCTCCGGGGTTTGTGAACCACATAGAATAAATAAATAAATACAATAAAAAAAATAAAAATTAAATCTAATGGAACTAATAAGAAGCTCAGTATCCATCACCTATTCAATGAGAGCAATGTTCCTATGTCAGTTGAAGGTTTCTTGCTCACATGATTTGATCCCTGTTATTAGCTGTCTTAGCACATATTGAGCATAAGGTTGTATGTTTCTCCATTCACTTTAAGGTCATGTTGACGGTGTTGTATGCCACCAACATTGTAAGTTGATCTCCCTAATATGAAGTTCCAATTAGTCTTCACATCATTTGGTGTATGAGTCCCATTCGGTCATACGATCCAACCATATTTAGAAAGGTATTAAAGATATGCCTTGTTATGATCAAACACAAGAGAACACAACACCTCTTTGGGGCAACAAGAATGTGAGCTTTGTGAGACACACAATGTAAGGTGTACATGGGATACTTCCATGGCTAGTAGGGAAAAGAGCCACTAGTTAGAAAAGTAATAGTATTTTCCTAAAGGGGGAATCGGGAAGAAAGAGAAAGGCTTGTTGAATTCCTATCGATTAGTCCACATAATAAACAACAACCATTAAAGCATAACAACACTTATTCAATAATAGCCATAGCTAAGTAACAAATTATTTCATTAACTTAGTATGTGATTAAAATGACATATACCATAAACATAACAAGAATATCCTACTATATATATGATACATTTATGAAGAAGTGTCAGATCATTGATATATTAAGAGTGCATGATCCCAAGTACAATGTTACATAGATGAAACATTGTATCCAATAGTGGAACATGAAGCCACAACTTGCTTCTTCAAAGAATGATATATCTCCTATGTATTACAAGAGAAGCCTAGGAAAGACCTATAGAATCCAAGCCATTTGCTTGAGTTATGAGGAGATATTTATAACAAGTAACAATCACCTTTGAGCTTCCTCATGACTCTTTCAATTATATGACTATTCATATTCTATACACGACTCATTACATTCCAATGTGTGGCTATTCACATTCCACATGTGTCCTTTGGACTTCATTACAAATCATTTGTTACATAAGAAAAATCACAAATGAGACAACGACTATATAAGAAAAAAATTATAATGGGACAAAGACTGATCAAATTGATAAGTCATTTGCTTCCTCTAGGAGATCAGTTGTAATGTAAGTGTGCCAAGCTCTGAACTCCGTACAAATGGCTTTGACACGAACTGGAAAGTCCCCAATGTAGTGCATCTTCACCTCCAGTGCTTCCATCAATATGTTCTTGGAGTTTGATTGCACATTATTCCACATCCATGAAAGTTTCATATGATCTTTAATTGGTGCAATGGTGTACTATAAATTAATTTCCTTGGTTACCAAGCCTTCTTGTTTTGTTTCTTGCTTGATTTGTTTAATGTATTGCCTAATCTCTAGGAAGATGATCTCCCTACCTCTGATTGCTTCAAGTGTACCTATTGAAGGCATCCCATGCTTTTGTGTTAGAGACTCAAAACCATTGTGCAGACGATTATAAGCAACAACAATACTAATCAACTATTCTCCAAGGCGCATATAGTTTGGTGGTGGAGTCTCAAGTGATCTCTATCGATATCTGCAAAAATCTTGTCTTTCTTCTCCAAACGTTGTGGAGCATCTAGATACTTGGAAACCCACTCCTGAAGATGATTGATTGCTTTGTTTGCTACCTTCAAGAGTTTCACTACTTCTTGTGCCTTCTTTTGAATTCCAAGAAGAGGAGACACAAGTTGTTGTAGAAGAGTAATCTCATCATATAATCACACCTTTGTGTCATCCATTGGCCCCAATTCTTCTTTGATGGATGACTTCCATTCGATGGCGCCGAAGCTTTGTGATGACAAGAATTGATTCTCTTACACAAGACGTTCCACCTGTTCTTTACCACAACAAGTTATCTTCTCAACTTGACATTCTACTTCAACAACTATTCAAAATTATCCTGTGTCATTGTTGTGAATGCAACATTTTCCACCATGATAGCTCTGGATTCCCTCTGATGTTGGAGGTTATGACCTTCTCAGTAGAAACTGAGACTGGATTTTGAGGATCCTTGGGGAAGTATCTATGCCACTATTGTACAACCCTCTTCTTAAGTTGATTAAATGTGACACTGCATATACATGACCCTGTCAGCCAGTGGAGGTGTGATCCCCATTTCCTCGAAAGGAAGATGATCATCTATAAGCAAAGGTTCCTCTTGAGTTCCTGGTTCATCATCCATGGGTTGGATAGTATATTCTTCCTCCAACTCTTTTTCTTCAATCTCCTAAGTTCGTTGTTCTTCTTCTAGTCTATGTGTTGCTTCCTCCTTCTAAGAATGCCTCTATTGTTCTTCCTCTATTCTTCTCCTCTCTTCTTCTTCTTGTTGCTTCTAGATGATCTAGGTGGCTCCAGAGACACACACATGACAAAGAGGGCTTATGGAAGCTCGAAAATTAAAGTGATCAGAATGGTTTCGAACTAGGACCAGAGCGTAGATCTCATCGTCCTAATCATGGGGATGCAAATGGTTCGCTAATTCGAGCTCATATGAGGGAGAACGAGCCAATCAAAGTTCTGGTCAAAGTTGAGTTGTGGGCCAGGTTTAAGTGTCCTACAATTTGACCGACCCCGGGGCATGAAACCTAGCTCCCGAAAGTGGTCAAAATTGTGGCCTTGTTAATTTTCCCAATATCCTTTATTTTTTAAAGGTTGGTGTTGGAGGACCAAAAGCTCCTCAGTGGGGAGGATTAATCCAGGTGGCTACAGAGATACACACAAGACAAAGAGGGCTAATGGAAGTTTGAAAATCAAAATGATCAGAATGGTTTCAAACCAAGACCAAAGCGTAGATCTCGTCGTCCTGATCTGGCACTACAAATGGTTCCCCACAAATGGTTCGCCAATCCAAGCTCGTATGAGGGAGAACGAGCCAGTCAAAGTTTTGGTCAAAGTTGGGTTGTGGGCCATGTTTAAGTGTCGTACAATTTGACTGACCCCAGGGCATGAAACCTAGCTTCCGAAAGCAGTCGAAATTGTGGCCTCGTTAATTTTCCCAATATTCCTTATTTTCTAAAGGTTGGAAAATCTCCCCTATTCCTAATAATAAAAAAATATATATACATTATGGTGGCGGGCCACCAGCCCCGCCACCCCAGAAATTCCATAACAAAAATAAATTATTTACAGGCTAACGGGCCATGACCCCCACCGGCTTAACCGCAACACAAAACAAATATACAAAGGTTGGGTGGGCGGCCATGACCCCACCACACCCTTCTCCTATGTTTAATACCATAACATAAACATAAATGGGGTGGACACGGGCCACCTCTGGTGGGCACGGGTCACCTCCGGTGGACTCGACCCACACCCCCACCAATAAAACGACACCAAAATATTAGTACAGGACCCGGCGGGGGTCGAACCTGACCGGCCCATGTGGACAGCCCCCAAGCGGGCAACCCCATTAATACATGTAACACCAAAACCATTTGATGTACCACCCATAAAATACATTGCAACAACCCTAAAGCCCACGGTCAACAACATATATGGATACGGAGGTATGGGGTGAGCTGCCCAATGCGGACCCAACCCCCCATTAAAATTAATTTTGTTTTAAAACCAAACAATGATGTGTTAAAAAAACGGAGGGGCGGGGTTTGACCACCCGTCCCCTCCTCAACCATTTGCCTACTTTTACCACTGCACCAAAATGATTTTGTTGATAAATCGCCAAAAAATTATACAAACATTCATTTCACCAGTGCGTCCAGGAAGATGGAGGAACCAGGAGCGGGCACGAAAACGAGGTAGAATTTTTTTTATTAATTTTTAATGCAGGTGGAACCATGACTAAGCAAAATTTTCAGGAGGGTGAAATTTTCGCAGTGTCCAAATTAGACAAACTTTATGTCGATCTTACACCTCTCGGCAACACGAACCCGATGGCACAGTCAATTTCTTGATCTGAGCAGCCAATTTGCAGAGGACCCGAAGGATGGAATATTTGAGGAATCTAGGGGGAATCTAAAAGATTCCTTGAGCCCCAGATGCTCACTTTCTCAGAATTCAGAAATTTGATAGTCAATTTTTCACTATTCGACGCCACAAATCTGATGGTGCATTCAAATTTTCCATTTTCTGATTCTATTCTTTGACCACTTTTCTAAGTGGAGTGCATGTGTCAACATTCAACGTGCGAGCAATCATTCCATGAGATTCGACGATGTGAGATGGATGGTTCAAACAATTTCAGCAGTTTGACATCCCACTTCTTCAAATGGCCCATGGATGTGAGGTATATGCAGTGTGTTCATGTACTTCTTTTCCTATGTATTGTGCTGCACAGATCCTTGTTTGATGTTTGATGTGGGATCTTGTTTCTTACTTGTTTTCATGATTCCTGCTTGATGTGATGTGGAATCCTCTGTGTGATGTACTTGTTGTCATGATTTGTCATGGTGTGTTTTGAGATCCCTTTGTTGTATGTTGATGGGATACTCATGTTGTCGTCTTATATGTTTGCATTGGGATCCGTTTTATGCCATGTTGGCGGGATGATCATCATGCATGAGTTTGTGTCATACTGATAGGAGTCCTTTTGACTGAGAGTTCCTGTAGTGGAACATCTCTTGGAGCCACTGCTCCGTGAGGGCATTTTCCTTGTTCGATAGTGACATCACCTCTTATGCACATCATCACTATTTACAACACTTAATGCAATGGCCTACACCATCTTGACACTGGGGCCCAGAGACGTAGTCCCTCCTAGACGAAATCCGTTATCAACGACTAATGTTTTTATGTTGTTGATAATTGACATGTTCCTCTTCTTTACAACATGCACATGTATTCATTTATGTTATTTTAAAAATACAATTTAACACATCACGAAAGTAAAAGGTATTGGAAGGGTCCTTTGTCACACCCAGACCTAGATCATTAGAGAAACTCATCATACTTCCTCTTCTCATGTTCTAGTTGAATAGCTCATTTTTTTAAAGGATCAACTTTCCATTTATTGTTTCTCTCACAAACAAGTCTGCGATATCTCGGAGTGACTCCTTCACTTGATCAGTCATGCAAGGAGGATCAATCTCGAATATCATCTAAAAGGTAATTGCAAAGAAGTGCTAAGCCAATTTTCATATACGCCTCTGAAGCTTGATTCTAATAACACTATCCAGTGGAAGTAAACCAGGAACTTCTCCTCATGGGTCAAGTGCCAGTTCATTCTTGGGAACGCATACTTTGCATAGATTCCATTTAAGAGAAATGAAAACATGTATAATTTTGGTTCCTAGTTCGCCCTTAAAGATGTTTTTTCTTGCCCCACATGACGTCACAACTCATATGACAATATATATTCCCAATTGAAAACTCTGCCATGGAATAACACCATGTTGAGCATATATATCTAATTCTCCTCACCTCAGCATTCTTGCACCCATGCAATTGACAACACATAACTATCAGGTATTTATATACATCTCTAAGAATCTTGGTCATATAGGATGCGAATGGGCGATGTCGAAAATTGGAAGGCTCTCGAAACCATGATTTGATAATGTCACTTGTGTCGAGGTCAACAAAAATAATGTGAGCTTTGTGAGACACCCGATGTAAGGTGTACATGGGAGACTTCCATGACTAGTGTGGAAAATGAGCCACCAGTTAGAAAAGTAATAGTTTTATCCTAAAGGGGGGCCAGGGAAGAAAGAGAAAGGCTTGTTGAATACTTGTAGACTAGTCCACATAATAAACAACAATCATTGAAACATAACAACATTTATTCAATAATAACCATAGATAAGCAACAAATTAGTTCATTAACTTAGTGTTTGATTAAAATGACATATACCATAAAAATAACAAGAATTGCCCTACTATATCTATGATATGTTTATGAAGAAGTGTCATCTCATTGAGATTTTGATTAAGAGTGCAAGATCCCAAAAACATTGTTACATAAATGAAATTTTGTATCCAATAGTGGAACATGAAGCCACAACTTGCTTCTCTAAAGAATGATCTATCTCCTATGTATTACAAGAGATGCCAAGACAAGACCTCTAGAATCCAATCCATTTGCTTGAATTATGAGGAGCTATTTGTAACAAGTAACAATGACCTTTGAGCCTACTCACGACCCTTTGAATTCTATGGCTATTTATATTATATACATGACTCATTACATTCCAATGTGTGGCTATTCACATTCCACATGTTTCATTTGGACTTCATTACGTATCATTTATTACATAAGACAAATTACAAATGAGATGACGATTATATAAGAGAAATTTGATAATGGGACAAAGGCTCGTCAAATTGATAAGTCATTTGCTTCCTCATGGAGCTCAGTTGTAATGTAAGTGTCCCAAGCTATAAACTTTGTGGATACGAATTTGAAGGAGTAGGTGGTAGACCGTAAAAAGAAAAAGCAATATGGAACCTTTGTAGACTCCAGGAGAGAAATTGGTAAGGGATGAGACAATTTGATTATCAGCCATTGATGAGATATTGGATTGAGGTGAAGTCTGAGATTTGGGATCATAGTACGTCAGTTGATCAATAGTGACGATATTTCCATTATGAGGGAAGCACATCTTACGGTGAACGCAGAAGCGAAAACTAACATAGCATAGGTATAACTACGACCAAAAATGATTTTGTAATGTAATGGGGCATCAATGACCTCATTGTCAATAGAGACAATCTTTCTGAAAACAATGATATGATATTTTTTATATAAGCCAAGGGGTTTCGAGGGATGATTGTCCCAAGCACAAAGAGTGATGGTGAATGGGGACAGGTCCGAGGAACCAATCTACTTCCAAACACCAGCAACTATCACAGAGGTGGAAGCGCCTTCATCTATGATACACCATTGGACAATGGCATTTCTTATGGAGACTGGGATTTGGAGTGCAACGGATGAAGGTAGAGGAGTGTTGGGAATGGGTCCCCTAGGGTCAATTTTGGGGTTAAAAGCCCAAGTTTTGGGGCTAAAGGCCCAAGTTTTTCATAAAGAATGTAAATTCTCCACATTTTGTGGTTGCCGAGTACGAAGATGTAAAGAGTCATCAAGGGTTTCTGCCCTTAGTTTATGTAACTTGTGTTGGCTTTATGAGATCCACCCTTGGTCTGTAGACCATGGGAATGTATAAAAGGGAAGTCTTAGAAGAGTCTAAGGCAGTTTTGGTAGTTTAGTTCAGATATGTTTTGAAGAGTCATTGGTGTAATGGTTCTGTGAGGGATAAGAGTAAAGCGTCTTGGCGTAGGAGAGAGGCTCTGCAGCTGAGTGCGCAGAGGTCTAGGGTAGAAATCCATAGCTGAGTGCACGTACCCCTGCAGCTATGTGCGCAGGGTAGTTAGAGTCTTTAAGAGAGATTTGAACAACAGTAAAGAGAATTATTCTGGAATTACCTGTGTATGAGTTATTTTACTTCTGTTATGAATGCATGCAATTATGTTATGTTAAATACTAGGTTTATGATTTAATGTTGTATTGATGCGTGAATCTATGTGTTTTACTTTATTATATGAACGCAAGTAAGAATATCTATTTACGCGAAGATAATCATAATTCATGTTGAAGTTATCCACTACTTAAGCTAATCAAGGTAAATACAACAGTAAGAGTAATTACAGAGGCGTGTAAGTGTTTGGATTGCCTATTTAGGGTACGTGAAAGACAGCCATAGACCTTCATGGAGGTCTAGAGGACAACTAAGGGAATTATATTGATAAGCCCTAAAATGCTTATCGATTTGTGCGAAGGAAGGGTTAGGGTATAAAGATACATCACTGCCATCTCAGGGTGTGGAAACTTGGTTCCTGAATCCCCCTATACTACTTCGAGTGAGACTTCAGTCCGCGCTCTGCGGATTGATGCCGAAAGGGCCAGTAGCATAGGGATTTTCTTGGCTAATCAACGTTGAACCTCGTTAGGGCCCATCAAGCCAACAAATGGTTCTATTGTCAGGATAGGATCTGCATAAAAATATGTGTGATGTCGCATCATTGGAATCCAACTAAGAAGGAGATCGAAGACTGGTTGGATAGAAAGATCCACGAATTCGTGGCACAAGAGAATAGGAATCTGCGATTGATGAAAGAACAGTGGTTGGATAAATATCTGTACACAGAGATACATGAAATCTTCTTATGTTCCTTCCTGATTTAATTATATGAGTGGATCACGAAATTGACAAACAACCAAAGAAGGTGGAGGCTTGACGGTACAATATTCTGGACCCTAGAGTTAGTGTGGATATTAAAAGCCTCTGAAGATAAGATTGCACACGTTGTTGATCATTGGCTCGATCGTATCATAGGAGGGTTCGTGACAGAGTTCACAGTCGATACCTCAGTTAGTTACAGCGAAGTGGAGTGCCGCTTCTTCAAGGGGTCGCGAGGTAAGTATTTAAGGTTTGTAAATACTTGGATTAAGATGTCATTGTGTGAAAAACGTGTTATGCATCTACCTTGATGTTTGGGGCTACGTGAAGTGGAAATTCCTTCAGGAACAGAGCGAAAACAGGCCCCGAATATAGCCCATTGATTGAACCTCCTCTGAGTGACAACAAGGAAGCAACACAAGCTTCTCCGCAAAGTGTTGTTAAGTTGATAAAACAAGGGTTCCCGCGAATACCCCATCCACCCACACCGCAGGAACACGCGCTAACATGGTACATTAAGAGAATTGTTAAGTTGATAAAACAAGGGTTCTCGTGAATACCCCATCCACCTACACCGCAGGAATGCATGCTAACATGGTACATTAAGTTCTCCATTAATAACCCGACGTTTATGTTGGCAGATATCCAGAACGCGCTAAATAAGGAATTCAGTAGGCCTAAGTCTAAAGCGCGATCAATCGTTGGATTCAAGGAAATCACGATGAGGCTTGGAGAGACGCCCTAGGAGGTGGATCAGGTATTGAAATGCAAGATCCGTGAAGCTAACATGAATCTGGCTGATGAACAACACTACAAATGGTTTGTGGCTTTGCTCCTACCTCATCTAAGCGTTGCGCTATCACAACAAAATATTGGGACTCAGGCAGAATCTATGGAGATTGCGATGAGATTGCATGAGACATTGATGCAATATGCTAATTTAGGGGTTCAGTAGATTCATGCACAGTTGCAGAACCTTTGCCAAGAAATGCAGAGTCTGAAGAATGATAGAACAATTTGGCCAGAGGTGCGCGAAGAAGTTTGGTGCCTGAAATGAAAAATCCAAGGGCATGAGAAAGATCATTTCCCAGTCTTTGCGAGTTATGTTGTAGCAGGAGGACCAATGCCTCTTAGATTGGAGGCTCAAGCAGGCCAAGTGCAAAGCCCACGCTATGGTGTGCTATCTGTCAAGTAGCTGGAAAACACATTACGAACAATTACCATTTGCTGCAGAAATTTGTACAGACACTGCAACAACTTTTTTGCAAATTTTTTCAATCGTGGGTCATGATGAGCACAATTTTCATAGTTACGAGTTAATGATGGATCGAATGCCTGTATATTGGGTGCAGGTAGAAACCTGGCCTCCGGACCAAGGTGGTGGGGGAGCGCGAGGCAAATATCAAGGGCGCGATTGAGACCAAGGTGGAGGAGGACCTGGTAGAGATCGGGGACATGTCATTTGTTACAATTGTGGAGGACCAAGACACTACGTGCGAGACTGCCCAAATTCGATGCGTTTTTCATGTTGATATTGTACTTAATTTGACCACACAACTGCATATTGTGTGGTATTGCTAGCTAAGATACGTGAAAAGGGGGCGTAGCCTCCATAGCCAACTCAAAACCTGTAGATGATGAGGGTTGAGCCTCGCGAAGAGGATCCCAAGGTAAATATTGTGTTGTGGAGTGGGGTGAAGACTTGCGAAGATAAGGGGAAGTAGCCTGAAGAAAGTGAATGGGTCTGCAAATCTCCAGAAAAGGAGGTCAAGTTTGATCTAAAGTGCGCACAGGAAACATTTATGGAAGTGAAGAAAAGCTTCGTTGAGGCCTCTACCTCAGGAAGTCATGATAAGCCAGTTGAAGAGATGGACCCTTCCATGCTTGCTACTTTCTTGGAGACCTGTATGAAGCTCTTGCATGACAGCAAGGTTGTAAAAGGACTAAAGGAACTGATAAATAAGTGTGTCGGGAAATAAAACGCTCTTGATGGACCGCACATAGTGAGGAATATTGGTAAGAATAGGCAAATAATGGGGTGTGAGATGAGGCTCACTGCGCAAATAGGAGAATATGAGATGGATCAAGTAATTCTAGATCTAGGGTCGGACGCAAATGTTCTGCCTAAACGGACATGGGAAAGGATGGGGAGACCTGCACTACAGTGGTCTCCAATTCAGTTAAGGATATAAAATCAGTAGAAAATCATCCCCATGGGAAGATTGTAGGAAGTGATAGTGGATATTGAGGGCGCGAGTGCATTGGTTGACTTCGAAGTGATAGAGATTGTGGATGACGACAATCCCTACCCCGCGCTCCTTGGGATCGATTGGGCCACTGACATGAATGGGGTAATCAATTTGAAGAAGTGGAAGATGATATTTGAGAAGAAATTGCTCCACGTAGTACTAAACCTGGACCCTGCAGAAGGACCATGCTATATTGAACTGGTCCGTGATTATGAAAGTGATGATGAATTGGACCAAATTTATAAGATAACGACGTGAGATCAGGATTGGTTGAATCCGACAGTGGATGGACGAATTGCATGGGACCGTGAAAGCTCCCGCACTTCAGATTTAGATGAGGAGTTGGAACACTGGCAGAACTGATTGCATGAAGTACGTAATATGATGACCAAGTCGTTGCACTATGTATCATCGATGGTAAGGAATCTGTCTTACTATGATGGTTGAACTGACATTGATGACTTTTTGGATACATTTGAGAGGGAAGTACCCGAGAAGCATCACTTCTAGGCCTTTGATTGGGCATTATGAGCTATGCTTGCGAGATTCTAGGCCTTTGATTGGTTGCTCGAATATTTTGATGAGCGATCGCATATGCATTTTATTAATGAGATGATCATTGTGTTGACAGAAGGAGTTTCAGGTTTATCATCAGAAGAGTACGCCATATCACTCGCAAGCTAATGGGATGGTGCAAGCAGTTAATAAGCTATTGGAGAATGCATTGATGAAGGTTTGCAATGCACAAAGGAATGACTGGGATGTCCGTGTACCCATGGTGTTATGGGATTACATAACTACTTGCAAAAAGTTGACTAGCCAAACGCCTTTCCGGCTGGTTTATGGCATAGAAGCTGTGATGTCGATGGAATACATCGTATCTATTCTATGCATAACGACATTTATAGGAATGACGGATCGTGGAGCCCTGGAAGAAAGGCTCACGCAGCTAACAGAGTTGGAAGAGGATAGATTTTTGGCTGGATTCCATCAACAAGTTACAAAGGAGCGCGAAAACGCATGGCACGATCAACACATCAAAATGCGCACCTTCAAGGTAAATGATTTGGTTTTGTTATATGATAGTAAGTTTAATAAAATTCCAGGAAAATTTCGGATGCATTACCTGGGGCCCCGTGTCATTAAATAGATTACCGATGGTGGAGCAGTTCAACTTGTGAAGTTGAATGGGGAGCTATTCTCACGGAAGGTAAATGGTAGCCGATTGAATCCATACACCAGGGATCTGGCCAGATGACTATATGGTGGAAGTAAAGTCTTAGCGCTCTAGGTAGATGAACAGAGGTGCGACACTATAAAATACACTGCCCAAGTTGTAGAGTTGCGCGATTGGGGAACTGCGCAGAAAGAAAGAATGTCACAGCATCAACAAAAGTGAGAAGGGAGTTGCGCTATAGGAGGAGAGATCATGCAGGGCCACCGGGAAGTGGTCGTTATGGTCACTATTCATTATTTGATAGTGAGAAAATGGCTAAACGGAGCGGGGGTTGGCATTTAAGTCGGAATTTAAAAGCATCTTTGAAAATATTCTGCCAATCTAGAATTTATGAGTGAATTTTGGGGGGAAAGGTCGGATTCAAATTCAAATTTTCTTATAAATTACAAATGGCCGCCCAACGAAAAACACTTGCCATTTTGAGAATTAAGGTGTTGAGCTCTTAGGCGCGCATGAACCTTGAGAGTTTTGAGGCTTTGGTAGCGAGTTTAGTCTTTGATAAGCTACCCAAGGAAACCCAAGAGCTCCTAACTAGCATCATATCGGCACTCGTGGAAACTGCAACTGCTGAGGGATCGTGGCATCTGAGGGAGCTTCACCTGAGATTGCAAGTGTAGAGGTGCCTGCAGAGGTACCGAAATCACCGAGGCCTATGCTGACTACAAAGGGGCCTAAAGCGAAGAAGGACAAGCAGAAAGTGGCACAGTCAGTGCGCACATCGCTTAGGAAACATCTGCAGAAAGAAAATCCCACCGCGTAGGAGAAAGGCAAGGTGGTCGACCTAGAATTTGAGGAGGGTGCTGAAGATGTGGATATGGGCGTCAAGGACATTGACATTGAGAATGTATACCTATTTCCAAGTTGCTGAAATACATTCCCCCGCGCCGAGGTAAGGTGAAGGTATTGAAGGACCCGGATGAGGGAAAATTTATGTTGAATACTCCATTTCTACCATAACAAATTACAGTTGAAGCCCCTCGCTTGGTGCGAATCCCCTCTCTCAAGCTAGAGGATTGGGATTTGGTAGACATAGAGTGATTCCCCCACTTGGCGACTGACACCTTCATGACCCAAGTGTTCTACAAAGATACAGGTGTCACCACGCTAAAGCCGAAGAAGTGAATCAGAGGGGTGGACAAAGCAAGCCTGTTAAACCTGTTATGGGTGTCGCATTACCATCGTGCACCCATAACCTTGTTGGTGATCAAGAAATTGTTGTGCTTGGTGCACAACGGATGCCTATGGCTGGGAGCACCGATACCAATCATGGATATGTTGATCCATAGGATCACTTTGCTCCCGCATTCAGGATTGAACTTGACCATGGAATTTGGTGAAAAGACGGGTGAGCATGACCTCGCCGTGCGAATGAAGGATAAGTTTAAGCTAGCTAAGAAACCAGGCTATTCAATTTATATCATAACTTACCCCATGATTAAGGTCACCACCTAGATTTTAGCTGGGAAAATCATGAGAAAGTGTCGCGCAAATGAGGTTCCCACACCAGTTATGTCTTTAGCGACTTAGTGCACGGAGGGCATACAATTTAATTAGGCACACTACCTCTGCGGTGAGTTCCTCGTGAACTACAAAGAAGCCCAAGATGAGAGTAAAACATTTCACTACTCTTGGTTACTGTTATCAATAGTGTTGGTTGCGTGGGAGCCACCAGAGGACCGCTAGTTTCCTTCAGTCGAGCCAGATCTACAAGAAGTAGCGAATTTTGCTTCGCTCTGGGCCACCAAGGATGCCATGAGGATCAAAGATAACAATATCTTTTAGGAGCTAATGGAGGCAAGCATCCGTGCCGCAATCAACCGCAAGTCGCGGCTCTCACCAACTATCTTTGAGCAGTTGTCAGAATATGTGGAGTTCAAGGTGAAGTTCCACTGCGTTTCCATCAGAGCGTGGAAGGACCCCAAGAAAAAATGGTATGATCTTCCATACCTGGCGATGGATGATGCAATCATCACAGTCCTTGAGAGTTGGCCAGCAGAGTGGCGCACAGCCTTAGACTTGTCAGCTGGGTCTAGTAAGTCTGCAATGAAGTAGAAGAAGGAAGAGGCGAGGATAAAAATGCAGCAGTTCGCCGAATGAGGAAAAAGGAGGCTGAGGAAAAAGCTAAAGTAGAGTGTGCTGCTGAAAATCAGACAAAAGAGGAGGAAGAAGAAGAAGAGTGTGACTCTAATAGAATTCAAAGGTCTCCTTCACCACAGACAGAGGAATACGAGCAGTTATCAAGACAGGGAGGTGTAGAGCCGTAGACTACTCCATTCCGGGTTAAGTGCACGAGGGAGTAGGAAAAAGTAGGGCCAGCAAGTCATCTCTTGACCCGATCACTTTGACTGAAGGTGATCTAAATGATATCGAGGACACAGTGAGGCACGCGACTGCAGAACTACTATAGCAGTTCAAGCAGAAGCAGAAGCAAGCCTTGATCGCCATTCAAACGGGTCTGTGCGAGCTGCAGATCTAGGCCACTTAAGTGTAGACCAGCGTGGGACAACACAACGCGACGTTAGCTAGCTTAGTACCTAGGACCTCAAAAGCAGCGAAGCTGGTCTACTCTTTGGATCCCCGGGTCATCATGCTTCCAGATGGAGCATTGACTACAAAAGTGCAAGCTAAGAGGGCCACCATCAGCAGTCTCAAGAAGCTTGGGTTTAACTTGGTCCCGCCCCCAAGTGAGGCCCTTCACACCCTGCAATATGGTGTGATCGCGGAACTTTGGGCCAAAGAGCAGCGTGCGCTAAATGTGATCAATGAGAAAAAGGTCAACAATGCCCAGATGTTCATAGAAAATACTTTTGAGATTAGTCTTCTTAATAATATCACAGAGTGGTAGCTGAGGCCGCAAGACTGTTATGGAGCTGAACATCCTAGAACATGCACCAGTCGATGCCAGAATTCGGAAGCTCGTTGTAGGTGTGCGCGACGCAAGGACAGAGCTGGCTAAGGTTCAATTTGAACCGAACATTAATATCGTAGAACTCGAGTTGAGGGCCCAACGTTTGACTCCACCTGAAGTTAGAGAACAACGTGAGGAATTTGTCAAGGATGCAATTGCCACAGTAGATGCTGCAGTGAAGGATTTCACTTCGCTCTTCGAGCAACCACTTGAACTAGTTACCAGCCTGCAAGAAGATCCCAACGTGCAACAACTAGAAACAGAGGAAATGGAACTACAACTGAATTATGATGAGGTCAAAGCGACGACGTGCACTATCACCATCACATGGAGGTTGGCGAAGCTGCAGGAAGCTAAGGCACTAAAAGAACAGGTAGACGCAACATAATGCAAGGAGGCAATACTGAAGTCCATATTGGAGCCTTGGCTAGATGAAGCCGTTGTGGTCATGGCCACCATCAAAGGAAAATTGGCTAGTCTGCAAAAAATGCAGCAGAAAATATAAGCAAATAGCGCAGCACCAACAACGGAGCAGTTGGTCGCACAAGCTAAGCAGGCGGCGACACAGTGTACCACCAAGGTTGCAGTATTACAGGTGGAGTTGGGTGGTCTTCGTGACAATATCTCCATGCCAACAGAGTGACACAGGGGCGAGTCACCATATTTGTGTTGGGGGGCTGTTGGGAAGGGGTCCCCTAGGGTCAATTTTGGGGTTAAAAGCCCAAGTTTTGGGGCTACAGGCCCAAGTTTTGTATAACAAATGTAAAGTCTCCGCATTTTGTTGTCGCGAAGTGTGAAGATGTAAAGATTCATCAAGGGTTTCTACCCTTAGTTTATGTAACTTGTGTCAGCTTTATGAGATCCACCCTTGGTCCACGAACCATGGGAATTTATAAAAAGGGAAGTATTAGAAGAGTCTGTCAAACCAGGCAGTAACTCCTCAAAATCAATTCATTATATTCATTCAGGTTGGTCTTTATTATATACATGAGGGAGAGACTGTTCATTTCATCTCCAGGTGACTCTTCATATTTTCCATTATTTATTTACATCAATTGCATTTATTCACCCAATCTTGATGATTAGGTGTCAACATTCCCACCCTAATCTAAAGGGATGTTGGTGAGTCCAAGCATCGTTCTGAATCTTTCAATCTTTTCTCTTCCAAGCGCTTTGGTGAAGATGTCTGCAATTTGCTTATTAGTGGAACAACGACGGAGATGGATTGTTTTGGCCTCAACATGATGTAGAATTAGATGATATTTAGTATTGATGTGCTTCGTTCAATCATGGAACTTTGGGTTCTTGGCCAACTTTATTGTTGAGGTATTGTCAATCATGAGTGGAGTCGATTGTACTTGTTTTACCTGCAAATCTTCAAGAATTTTCCTGAGCCACACAATTTATTTTGTTGCCTCAGTTGCTGCCACATATTTTGCTTCTGTTGTGGAATTTGTTGGAACTGATTGTTTGTGTGATCTCTAGGAGATAGCTCCTGATCCAAGACTCATAGCATAACCTAAAGTAGATACCCCAGTTTCTTTGTCTCCATCGAATTCTGAATCAGAGTATCCAATTAAGCTAAAGTCGTCCACCTGTGTATACTTGATTCCAAAGTCTTGAGTTCCCTTCAAGTACCTTAGAACTCTTTTTGCTGCAGACCAATGTCCCTCACAAGGCTTTTGCATAAACCTGGAGAGGGTTCCAACAGCAAACGAAATGTCAGGTCTGGTAGTAGTTAGGTAGTTGAGACTTCCTACAAGCTGTCTATACTTTGTTGCATCCTCGAATTCTTTTCCTTCAATGGATGTGAGCTTTAAGTTTTGTTCCATTGGAGTAGTAAGAGGATTGCATTTTGTCATGCCAAACCTGTTCAACAGATCTCCAATGTAATTCTTTTGAGAAATAAATATGGACTTCAGATGTTGAGTTACTTCAATACCAAGATAGTAATGAACATAGCCCAAACCAGTCATTTCAAAACCTTTCCTTAATTCCTTCTTTATGGATGCAATGTAGCTTTCACTGTTCCCTGTCATCAAAAGATCATCTACATATACCATAAGATACACAAATGTTTTGCCAACTTTCTTGACAAATAAAGTTGCATCATCAAGATCATAATGTTTGAAATTGAGTTTCAGAAGATACTCAGTTAGTTTTTCATACCATGATCGTGGTGCTTGTGTGAGGCCATACAAGGATTTCACAAGTTTTCATACTTTATGTTCATGTCCTTTCACAGCAAATCCTTTAGGCTGGGACATAAAAACATTCTCTTTTAGATCTCCATTCAAGAAATAAGTTTTTACATCCATTTGATGGACTTTCCAACCATTCTAAGCTGTTAGGGCAAAGAGTGTGTAGATGGTAGCCCATTTTGTTGTGGGGGAAAGAGTCTCCTCGTAATCGACCCCTTCCTTCTATGCAAAACCTTTTGCCACAAGCCTGCTTTTGTGTTTGTCAAGTGAGCCATCTACTTTATACTTGTTCTTGTAGATCCACTTGTAGCCAATTGGTTTGGTTCCTAATGGAGGATCAACCAGCTTCGAAGTGCCATTCTTTATCAGGGCATCATACTCCTTTTGCATCGCTTCTTTCCATTCATCATGAGAAGCAGCTTCTTTGAAGGAATTTGGTTTGAAATCTGTAGACAAATTCAATTCACAATCATAAGAAACATCCATATCAACAGGTGAATCAGAGTCATCTACATCACCTCCATTTTTCCGGTTTGAATTTCTAGTTCTTGTCTTTCCAACCTCATCAGGATGAACACTTTCAAGTGTCTTTGTTAGCCACTTTGGGGGACCTTTCTCAAATGGTCCAGGCTGCTCCATTGATTGAGTTGGGACTAAATCAAGATTGAGTCTCCCAATTCTATCAATCACATCACTTAAAGTATCATCCATTGTTGGAGTTTCATGAGGGGGAGAGAGTTCTTTAGAAGAAGATTCCACAACTTGATCTAGTATAGGAATCCCCCCTTCAAGATGTGAAATCTGATTATCAAATTCTTGAAATGATTTTGCATTTGCGAATCTATCCAAGCGATCAAGTTTCCACTGAACAACATTGTCACTTTTGGATGATTCAAGAAAGATTACATCTCTAGACACAACAAACTTTTTATTGACTTCATTATAGAGATGGTATGCTTTGGAGGTGTTTGAATACCCCAGGAAGATACACTTATGACTTCTTGCACCAAGTTTGTTTCTATGTATCTTTGGTATCAAGGCATAACAGGTGGAACCAAAGACCCTGAGATGCTTTACCGAAGGAATGTGCCCATACCACATTTCATAAGGAGTCTTGTTTCTGATAGCATTAGATGGACATCTGTTCTTTATATATACAACACATAGAACTGCATCAGCCCAAAACATCAATTTTACATTTTTGAAAAACATCATGGAGTGCACCATATTTAAGATTATCCTATTCATTCTTTCAGCTACACCATTTTGTTGGGGATTATAAGGCACAGTTGTTTGATGTTTGATCCCATGTTGGCAAAGATAGTTTTCAAATTCATTTGAAGTATATTCTTTTCCATTATCAGTGCGAATAGAGCCAATATGAGATTGTGCGTCATTTTCAATCCATGTATGAAAGTTCTTGAATGTTTGAAAAGCATCAGATTTGTTCTTCAATAAATAAACCCAACACATTCTGGTGTAGTCATCAATAAATTTCATCATATATTTATTTCCATTTGCAGAAGGAACAGGCATTAGACCACATAAAATCTGAATGAATGAGTTCAAGTTTTCTATGTGCTCTTGAATGTGAGTCATGAAAAAACTGTTTGCTATGCTTTCCTAGAATGCAAGCATCACATTGCTTAAGTTTCCTAGGAATTGTAGGCAAACCAGCAACACCATTTTTCTTCCACAAGCGAAGGTTTTCATAGTTCAAATGTCCAAATCTAGCATGCCATAATAAACTTGATGGAAGTGTACCTTCTTCATAATGAGAGTTGTATGAGAAATGTTGTGCACGAGCAGAGGTACCCTGTAGCTCGAGAAGCCTTTCTTCTTCTATTCCCCTCATGACAAGTGAGTGGTCAGATGCTTTTCTCACCTCAAGCTTGACATCAAACATATGAATGGAGTGATCTTGCTGGCGGATGTGGACCAAGGATAGCAAGTTTCTCTTCAGTTGTGGGAGATATAGAACATGATGCAAAAGAAAGTCTGGAAGACCAGGCAATTTGAGCCTGATTGTGCCAAGCCCTTATGGCTTGATTTTTGATTGGTCTGCAAAGTATACTGCTCCATCAACATTGTCAGTAAATTCTTCAAAAAAATCTTTTCTATGAGTCATGTGGCAAGTTGCTCCTGAATCAAGCAACCAATCATTTTTCCAAGAAGCAAGTGAAGCATTAAATACATCTTCATTTACTCCAATATTACATTGTGCCACAACATAATGAGTGGATTCAAGTGCTTTACTTTTGTCTGTGTCATTAGTTTTACCTTTATGTTGGTTTCTTTGCTGCTCAATTTTGTCCCAAGATAACTTGCATGTAGAGGCATCATGTGATCCATTTCTTTTGCAGCGTATCTAGTGCAAATCTGAATTTTCTCCTTGAGAGTGTCATCCCCCCTACCTATTAAATATCTTCCTCTTCCTCTTTGACCACCTCTTCCTCTGGAAGAATATTGGGCGAGATTCTTTTCTTTATAAGCAAGGCACAGAGCCTCTTCAGAAGATTCAGGGTTTGTCTTCTTTCCAAAAGCTTTCTCTCTTTCAACAATTTTTTTCACAACAGAGTCAAAGGTAATGTCTTTGAGATTTCCATTTGCTTGCAATCACTCAAGATAATTGGAGTAAATAGGATAAAGTGCCTTGAGAAAAGCGATAAGAGGAATATCCAATTCAACCTTAGTGGCTTTGATATCATGCATTATAGATTTTACTTTGGATGCAAGAGCAAGAGGATCATTATTTTGTAATTCAAGAGTGAAGAGTTTAATCATGAGTTGAACAAATTCAAGTGCAGAATGCGAGTCATAGAGTTCTTTCAGCTTTTGTAAGGCTTTGAAAGCAGTTGAAAATGGAAAAATATGGCGACTCACCTCTTCACTTACAGATGCTGCGATTAATGCATAGGCTTTGCTATTCTTATTTTCCCAAATGGTGAACTCTTTGTGTGAGGTAGGTTGTTCTAGCTCTTTGTCTCCGTCTCCAATACACACTCCTTTCCACAACTCATTGAAAATGAGAGTGTGTTTTATCATCCGGGACCACTCAAGATATTTCTCCTTGCCAGTGAGAACTATTCCCACAATGGATATGATTGCATGCATTGTAAAATCTGTGTACTGTAAAAAAATACTTCTCGCAATATACTGTAAAAAATTGTACTTCTGGTGGCAAACTCTGTTTAACTTTGAAAAAAAAATAATGAGGGATAATTAAAACAACAGTGTATTAAAACCAACAGCCTTAAATCCACCATATGAAGTTTCATCACCAAGGAAATATGCAATATGCTGGTTCATTTAGAATATACTGTGACTAGCAATCAGAGTTGCATAACCCACAAAAAAAATTAGTACATATTCAAAGTAGTAGTCCAATAAGTACATAGGAGGCAATTATATATCAAAAAATGGTGATCTTAAATGGTGCACATATTTCAGAGAACGGAAGCTTAGGCCCTTTCACCATGAATCCTTCTAGCCAATCCCATCCATATACATTTTCTCACCGCTTCGGACGTTTGCCAGGCCGCTGTGTATCATACACTAGAACGAGGTCTCGGTTCTGGTACCAAGGACTGCTCCATTGACAATGGTTACAACACCCAACAATTTGCTCAGCTCCTCATCATTGTGAATGACAAGCTGAATATGTCTTGGAACTATACGATTCTATGGATAGAATAGGCAGCGTGATATTACTACTATGGATAGAATAGGCAATGTGGTATTACACAATAGAGGTAGCGCACATGTACTAAAATGGTGATCAGTTACCAATCCTCTGTGGATAATTTCTATATTCATAAGTCTAGGCCTTCCTTCCTCCTACGTGGAGGCACTAGTAGCGCCAAGATTTTCGACCCCATCTCACTCCACAGCACCTCCAGGCAGCAGCTAGCTCCAATCGACTCCTTCAATGCAGTAACGCACTTCAACAATGAATGAGATTTCGTAGGGATTTGACAGAGATGTCAGCCTGCGAAAAAATGTAGAGCATAGGTAAAATAGGGAGTTACAAAGTAGAGGGAAGCCAAAAATGGCACTAGCTCTGATACCATGTCAGACCAGGCAGTAAATCCTCAAAATCAATTCGTTATATTCATTCAGGTTGGTAGTTCAGTTCAGATATGTTTTGAAGAGTCATTGATGTAATGGGTCTATGAGGGCTAAGAATGAAGAGTCTTAGCATAGGAGAGAGGCTCTATAACTGAGCGCACAAAGGCCTAGGGTAGAAGGCTGCAGCTGAGTGCGAGGACCCCTACAGCTATGTGCACAGGGTAGTTAGAGTCTGTAAGAGAGATCTGAACATCAATAAAGAGAAATATTCTAGAATTACCTGTGTATGAGCTATTTTACTTCTATTATGACTACATGTGTTATGTTAGGTTAAATACTGGGTTTATGATACAATGTTGTATTGATATGTGAATCTATGTGTTTTACTTTATTATATGAATGTAAGTAAGAATATCTATTTACGCGAAGATGTTCATAATGCATGTTGAAGTTATCCACTACTTAAGCTAATCGTGGTAAATATAGCTGTAAGAGTAATTACAGAGGTGCGTAAGTGTCTGGATCACCTATTTAGGGTCCGCGAAAGATAGTCATAGACCTTCGCAGAGGTCCAGAGGACAACTAAAGGAGGTATATCGATAAGCCCTAAAAGGCTTATTGATCTGCATGAAGGAAGGGTTAGGGTATAAAGCAACATCACTGCCATCTCAAGGTGTAGAAACTTGGTTCCTGCATCCCCACATACTGCTTCGGGTGAGACTTCAGTTCATGCTCCGTGGATTGATGCTGAAAGGGCCACTAGTGTAGGGGTTTGCTTGGCTAATTAATGTTGAACATGGGTCAAGGCCCATCAAGCCAACAAGGAGGATGTTCTGACTTTTTAACGTCAAAGAAAATCATACGATCATCATGAGAATCCACATCACCCAAAGTAGAGAGTAGACCTTTCCGTTGGGATGGGCACATCTGGAGGACTTCCAACCTTGACATGGAAGCAGGAGATTGTTCCAATTCATCTACTATGCTATAGGTATGGGCAGATTTATTATAAGAAAATTTTTTACGTAATGGAGCTTTGGGGATCTTGGGAATAACCTCTACATTAGGTGGAGTGACATGTAAGGTACCATTGGATGACAACAGAGGCTTAGTGGAAACTTGGGGTTGGGACTCAGTCGTTGAATTAGTGGGTGGCTTGTCATATTAGCACGATCAAGTCTAAAGGTTGAATTGCTCGGTATTGACCTCGTTAGAATTCATCATAAGAATATGATAATCATTGTGACCAGATGGTGGAGCTGTGGGATCTGCATGACGACGTGTAGGTTGAGCATTAAGATATCCTTGGTGAGGAAAAGGATTGGGAAGAATAACTAGTTGAGATGAAGCAGGAGGTGGAGGAGGAGATATGGATTATGATCCTCTAGAAGCAGTTGCTTGAGCTTCCCATACTTGACGCATCTGAGGTAAAAGGGGGCACTCATGAGTATAATAGCCATAAATGTCACAATAGGCACAAGGTTTGTTCGTACTAAGACCCTTGTCTTTCTTGGGTTGTTCGCCATGTTGTTGGGTTGGGGGATTAGGCTAGTTTCCTTGAGGTGCAATAGGTGGTGGACCCTGACTACCTTGATTACCTTGAGATGCCTAGTTCTGGTTACTTTTCCCCTTTTTCCTTTTTATGGGGCTAGCGGGATCGGCCACGCTCTCCTGAGCATAAACTTGACCTTGTGGAGGATATTGTTGTTGTGGGAGAGGTGGAGGAGGCATGGGGGGCGAGGGTGTTGAGGTCGACAGGGCTAGAGAGCTAGGCAGTGCATACATATAATAAGGAGATGGGGAATATTAGGATAAAAAATTGGTGAAACATCTGGCCCTGACATCTGTTGATGCGGATGGGGATATGTATATGATGTGTTGGGACCTAGATAAGATTTTCTATGTGGGAGATTGGGGCAGGGATAGATGTAAGAGGAATTGGTCCCTCCCTGGGGTTGACCATAACTCATCAGAGCTAGAACATATGGTTGAATTTGAGGTTTTGAAATGGTTCCAATGATACCATCAATGGCATGGGATGTTGTAACATCCCTAGTGAAAATTTCATGTAATAAAAGTTAATAAAGGAAAAATAAGACCATGGTTAAGGGACACTCATTCCAAGTTGAATGTTGGGCAAAGATATCTTAGTGGCCATCACTCAATGTGTGTTTTTGGCTAAGGAAATTGGCAAAGGCTAAGAAAAAGGCATTAAAAGGTATTTTTGGAACATTTATTTATGAAAATAATGGAAATTAGGAGAAAAGTAAGGTCAAAGGTCACATGTTGCATGTGAGGAGGAAACTGAAGGAAAATAATGAAAAATGAAGAAATTAAAGGCCTCATTGATAAAAAGGCTTATGAGGATCAGTTGTCATGTTTTTTGCTCAATCTTAGTCGGTGTAAGCTCTTTGTTAGTTCAAGTTTGGAGCTATCTCATTATTCTCTCTCTCTCTCTCACTCTTGGTCACTTAGAGTTTTCTTGGAGCACTCTAGCTTTGGATCAAGGAAGGAAAAGAAAGAAAAGGTAAAGGAAGGAAAGCGAGGATCAAGGAAGGAAACCAGGATCAGGCAGCTTTAGCAGGAATACTTGCAGGTAACCTTTTGCATGTGTGGTTTCCTAGGTGGTTTGGACACACATGGCTTTGCATGTTGGTTTATGGTTCTCTTGATGTTGGTGGCATGGTTTTGTCGTGTTATGACAATGGTTTTCATCCTAACCTTTCATTTTTCCAGATGCCATGGTATGTTGGGATGTTTATCTCAGTTTTGAGTTTTGGTTTTCCAGATGGATTTCGGAATCCGGGGTGGAGGTGGTCTCAAGTTTCATTCCCAAAGGCCTAGGAATCCCTTGACCAGTTTTGGCAGGATACACGATAAAGCCTGAGGGAGAAGTCTCAATTTAGGGCATAGTAATCTGGCCTTGGATTGTGATCGGAGCACTGGTTTTGGTGTGATCACGGTTTGGTGAGGGTGGAGGTGGTTTAACCTCCGGATTCCCTTGGTTGTTCTATGAGATCCCACATTCATTCTTGGAATATGCAATGGAGGTGATTGGCTAAAAGAGAGATTTGGTTCAGCCATGTCTACGGTCGGGTGGTATGTGGAAGTCCTGGACCTGGTCAGATTTACCTGTGACTAATAAAAGCTAAGTTCTCTTACTTTTGCATTGCTTTATATGTGGATTTAATGGCTACCATATCTATGATATTTATATGGTTTTATGCTAGTTATAAGCATGGTTAAATGACTAGTTCATGTCATGGTTATTTCATGTATTTGCTTGTAATTGTTAAATGGATGGATGCAAGACCTAATTGATGATATAAGAGTTCAATGGAGAAGGAGGTGATCCTTCTAGTTATGTTTCATAAGTTATTTCAGCCATTTTTTCTCTTTTTTGTATCCTAAGCCTGTGGGTTGCATTGATGCCAAGTGTTTAACGGAATGCCAGCCCCGGTTGGGGATGCTCAGGCCTAGTCCTGAGGTTTATTTTTTATTTGTTTTTATTGTCATCATGTATTTGATGTATTCTGAAGGTTATAACAAATTTTGGGCAAAGGTCGGTATTCTGAGCTAGAAAAGTGGCTCAAGTCTCGGAGACATTAGCACACATGCCTGTGAGAGTGACTTTTCCTTTTGGTTGTTGTCTTGCCTATAGCATGATAACGACCAAGGGATAATACACTTAAATCATCGGTGGGACTCAAGGACATGATGTTTGAGTGGCTGACATGTCTCTTGAGGGTGTTGTTCTTGATGTAGATGGGTTTGTTTGATATGTTTCTTTGGTTCCATTTCCTTAAGGTCACCAAGGAAGTTGAATCCCTTATAGCATCCTCTCTTGTCGCATGTTTACCCCGACTAGCCAATTGATTAGGTGGACCTAGGAGGAGGGGGTGTTGCAGATTGGTATCAGAGCCAAGTTTCACTCTCCTTGGGTGAATGTGTTGGTCATGAATGCATGTGTTTCTCTTACACTTGCATTCCATGTGCTTGTTGCATTGCGTCATGTTGATCATGATTGTAGTAAGGTTGTCATGAGGAACTTGGTGTGATTTTGTGGGATGCAACGTCAGAAGTATATGACTGGTTGCATATGGTTATATCTCACTTACGTGTTGATTATATGTCACTTGACTACATCCTTGTATGTCAGGTGCATTCTTGAATGTTTTGATTATATGTATCAGTATTGTAGGTTGATTACAAGAATTAATCGCTTATGCTCGCCTACATGCGTTCATACGTATGTGTAGCTGATTAGGCATTGATTATGCATGTTGATAGTTTCATGTGGATATGTGTGCAATGGAGTAATGGTTGTTGTCATGCATGAGGTCATAGCATGCATTGTGGATATGCCCTTGCATTGATGACTGGACCCTAACTAGAATGATATTTATGTGTTCATGCACTTATTCCATATATGTCTATATGATATTAGGATTATGTTATACATGTATTACATTGATTTGATGATCTTGCAGACAATGTATCCTCCTAGAATTATGCTATGGTAAATTGGTTAATTGTGATTTGGTTTAGCTGACATAGTATGCCTTGCAGGAAAGAGATCAGATGGCTAGCAAGGTGGTAGACTACATAGAATCTCCCTATACATCAGATGGGCAGCATGGTGTGGGGCACTCTTCTGACTTGGTAGACACATTGAGAAGCCTGAAGGAATAAATAAGGAGTTGCAAAGCAGACAATGAGAAAATCATGCAGGCACAAGAGAAACAAGCAGAGGTGAATGTGATACTATTTCAGAGTTTGTCATGTTTGCAACGACAGAGATCACTTCGGATAAGCCATGGACTTGAGGATAGAACTAATGGGGAATATGCAATAAGTATCCTAGTAGACAGAAGTCAGATAGATCTCACACGATCAAAGATGGCATGTTGTTGGACACTAAGGATAGGAGAGGTGATCGACGCGGGTACTATTCCAGTTCTGGCTCATACATGCATCATGATCATCATCGCTATCATCCTTATAGGAGAAGTGATATGGGATACTTTCTGGATGAGTTTAATAAGTTAAAGCCACCTACCTTTGATGAAGAGATGAAGACATCACAGGATGCAGAAGCAAGTTTTCTTGGTATGAAGAAATTCTTTCGTTGCACGATTATTCAGAAAATATGAAAGCAAATATAACCACTTTCAATCTCAAAGGTAAAGCAGATATTTGGTGGGAAGATGTGAAGTTGTAAAAGGTACCATTTCTATGGTCAGTGTTGGAAGATGGACAATTGAAGCTGTAAAAGATACACACTAGCCAGAATCTTGCAAATATGTTAACAAAAGTTGTAACCACGGAGAAACTGAGATTTTTCTCGGTTTCAATTGGTCTTCAAGTATGATGATGAAGATGAAAAACAACTAGGTCCAAAGTGGAGTCATTGTCCAACAAATGAAGCAACAGTGGAGTTGATATAATCAGTCTCAAAGTGGGAGATTGTTGGGTGTGGAGCCTGATTATCTTCTTTATTCAGAGGTATTGCCACATTGGACCCTGGTTCATAATGGGGCGGAAATTCCGCCCATTTTTTTGTCACTAGGGGAGGCGACGACAATTTTTATGAGCCTCCCCTTGGTGGGGTTGGGGGCACTGCCCCTAAAGCTAAAAAAATAGATGTAAAATTTCCATGTAAAATATTTTCATTTCACATTCAATCTGGGCCATTCATTAGGTGGATGATTTAACAGTAGAAGTTATGTTTAATTTAGGGTTTTTTTCCCTAGAAGGCAACCCCTCGTTATATATGAGGGAATTGTATTGTGGATGAAGATATGTGTATTCTGGGCGAGAAAGAGAGAGGACATTGTGTAAGAGCGAAGAGGAAATTACAGGGGATCGGCCATAGGTTGTATCTCTTCATTTTGTTGGATAATATAAAAGGAAGGACTGGTTGTTTCTCCATGGATGTAGTCCAAATTGGGTGAACCACGTTTATCTATGTCTCTCTCTTGTTTTATGCATTTTATGTGTTTGTGTTTTTGCAATATTTTATGTGTTTTATTGCTCTGTAATATATAATTTTATAACATGCCCCGCACACTCATCGATGGCTTGGTCTATAAATGGTGTGGGAAGTTTTCTTTTGGACAAGCTTTGTTCAGATCACAAAAGTCTATGTAGACATGAAGGGTGCCTTTTTCTTAAGAATGAGAACATGATTGGATACACATATGGTGTATTCAATGGGATAGATGAAACTAGCCTGCTTGAGCTTATCGATTTTAGCTTTGATAGCTTCACATTTGGAAGTATGGATAGGCCTTTGCTTTTGGCGAAAAGGGATGACATTAGGCCAAGTGTAAATGTGATGTTCAATAATGGAAGGATCAAGTCTTGGAATTTCATAATAAGACGAGGTGAGAACATCACGAAATTATTGAAATAACTTGATGTAAGCATTGATTTCTTTGGGGGTGCATTGTGCCCCCAAAATGATATTTTCTTCGATCCCTATTTTATTCGAAATGTTAATTTTGATGGTAGGGAAAAAGTTATCCATATTCCTTCTTCAAAAGCATCTGGTGTAGGAATCGTATTTTCAAACCAATCAAATTCACCATGAATGAATTATTTTGACTCCATATCATATTGATCATGGGTTTAATGCGGAAGGAAGTACGCATAATGGTGCATATCATCCCAAGGATACTCATGGGTGGTCATGGCTTCCATGATGTATTCATCAGAATGGAAGATGGGGGGATGGGAGGGAGATAGACTACATGCTGAAGAGGAACTAACTTAGGCATCTTCAGGAGAGACAAGGTTCACATACGCATCGTCGACGTTGGGAGACATATGACTAGTAGATGGGAAATCTACCGATGTTGAGACCAAAGTGTTCATCGAAGAAGGTTCAACAAAATATTAATAGGAGACATCTAGAGAGTTCTAATACATCGATCTCATGGATGACGATAGGTAGAGAATATGAGCGGTATTATCCATCATCATGACATCAGGGGTAGAGATCATAGTGGGTGGTTGATAGAACTCCTACTCTATTGTAGGAGTGGGACCAAAACCCGCAGGTAGAGAGAAGTGGATTCACTACGAGCGACCTCTAATTCGTGAAGCACATGAATTCTATCACAAAATTATTTGAGACGGGGACAACAATGAGAATAATGGCCATAATTATCACACAAAGCATAGGGGTGATTAATGTATAATGATCTATTCTTCTTAGATGACCTAGGTAAGGTGACCTGGACCTGAGGAATGTTAGAATCATGGAAGATATTAGAGAAACAATTCTTGATATGAGGGAGCTCAGGACAATTATTGGTGGCATGACAAACAACATCACAGAAAGCGCATGGAGGAATAGGCTTCGGTGGCTTAGGAGGATATGGAGTTGTTTTGGGTGCCTTTGCTTTGGTGCCTTTTTCTAGGATTTTCCCCCCTCACCAAATGCTTTCAAAACAAGAGTGGGTTATTGTTGAGTTTATTATTGAACTAAATCAAAGGAAGGGGTAGGAACAACACGAAGAACGATGGTCAAAGTATTGTAAGGTTTGAGTTGATCTGGGGGAGTGTTTGCAAAAGGATCAATGTACCAGACTAGGATACCCAAGGTAATGTTAGGTAAACTCAATGTAGTCATGACAGATGTAGAATAAACTCATGGGGGTGTAAATAAAAACAATATCTAACCATAATGGTAATGACCTAGGGGAACTGCTCTGAGATGGTTAAGACCTGGGGGAAAAATTCCATGCTGAAAGGGATTAGGAGAGATACTAGTAGAAGGAAATGGTACTTGAGGAGTAGTACCAAAAGGCTAGGTTGAGTTGGGAATAGCAGGCTCTAGAGGTGTTGGTTTTTGTGAAGGCATACCATATTGCTTGTGAGCAGTCTATGATGCTTGAAGCATTCAAAAAATGGATGAGCTAGGCTCAGAAGGAGTAGGTGGTGGACCGTAATAAGAAAAAGCAAGATGGAATATTCGTAGACTCTAGGAGAGAAATTGGTGAGGAATGAGACAATTTGATTGTCAGTCATTGATGAGATATTGGATTGATGTGAAGTCTGATATTTGGGATGATAGTACGTTAGCTGATCAATAGTGATGATCTTTCCATTATGAGGGAAGCACATCTTACGGTGAATGCAGATGCGAAAACTAACATAACATAGGTATAACTATGACCAAAAATGATTTTGTAATGTAATGGGGCATCAATGACCTCATTGTCAATAGAGACAGTATTGCCGACAACAATGATAGGATAGTTTTGATATAAGTCAAGGGGTTGTGAGGGATGATTGTCCCAAGCATGGAGAGTGATGGTGAACAGGGACAGGTCCAGGGAACCAATCCACTTCCAAACACTAGTAACCATCACAGAGGTGGAGGCACCTTCATCTATGATACACCATTGGACAATGACGTTTCTTATGGAGGCTGGGATTTGGAGTGCAATGGATGAAGGTAGAGGAGTGTTGGGAACAGGTCTCCTAGGGTCAATTTTGGAGTTAAAAGCCCGATTTTTGGGGCTAAAGGCCCAAGTTTTGTATAAAGAATGTAAATTCTTCGCATTTTGTGGTCGCGGAGTGTGAAGATGTAAAGAGTCATCAAGAGTTTCCACCCTTAGTTTATGTAACTTGTGTTAGATTTATGAGATCCACCCTTGGTTTGCGGACCATGGGAATGTATAAAAAGGGAAATCTTAGAAGAGTCTAAGGCAGTTTTGGTAGTTCAGTTCAGATATGTTTTGAAGAGTCATTGATGTAATGGTTCTGTGAGGGCTAAGAGTGAAGCGTCTTAACGTAGGAGAGAGGCTCTGTAACTAAGTGCGCAGAGGTCTGGGGTAGAAATCCATAGCTGAATGCGCGGACCCCTGCAGCTATGTGCATAGGGTAGTTAGAGTTTGTAAGAGCGATCTAAACAACAATAAAGAGAATTATTCTAGAATTACCTATGTATGACCTATTTTACTTTTGTTATAACTGCATGCAATTATGTTATTTTAATACTAGGTTTATGATTTAATGTTGTATTGACGCGTGAATCTATGTGTTTTACTTTATTATATGAACGCAATTAAGAATATCTGTTTATGTGAATATAATCATAATTCATATTGAAGTTATCCACTACTTAAGTTAATCGAGGTAAATACAGCAATAAGAGTAATTATAAAGGTGTGTAAGTGTCTGGATCACCTATTTAAGGTACATGAAAGATAGTCATAGACCTTCGCAGAGGTCTAGAGGACAACTAACGGAAGTATATTGATAAGCCATAAAAGGCTTATCGATCTGCGTGAAGGAAGGGTTAGGGTATAAAGAGACAACACTACCATCTCAGGGTGTGGAAACTTGGTTCCTGCATCCCCCTATACTACTTCGGGTGAGACTTCAATCCGCGCTCCACAAGTTGATGCCGAAAGGGCCAGTAGTGTAGGGATTTTCTTGGTTAATTAACGTTGAACTTGGGTCAAGGCCCATCAAGCCAACAAATGGTTCCATTGTTAGGACATGATCTGCATAAAAATATGTGTGATGCCGCATCATTGGAATCCAACTAAGAAGGAGATCAAAGACTGGTTGGGTAGAAATATCCACGAATTCACGGCATGAGAGAATAGGAAGCCGCGATTGACGAAAGAACAGTGGTTGGACAAATATCTGTACACAGAGATACAAGAAATCTTCATTTTTTCCTTCCCGATTGAATTATATGAGTGGATCGTGAAATTGGCAGATGACCAAAGAAGGTGGAGGCTTGACGGTCCAATAGTCTGGACCCTAGAATTAGTGTGGAGATTAGAAGCCTCTAAAGATAAGATTGCACACGTTGTTGATCATTGGCTCGATCATATTGTAGGAGGGTTCGTGACATAGTTCATGGTCAATACCTCGGTCAGCGACTGTGAAGCGGAGCGCCGCTTCTTCAAGGGGTCGTGAGGTAAGTATTTAAGGTCTTTAAATGATTGGATGAAGATGTTATTGTGTGAAAAGCAGATTATGAAACTACCTTGATGTTTGGGGCTATGGGAAGTGGAAAGACATTCAGGAACAAAGGGAAAACAGACTCTGAATATAACCCACTTATTGAACTTCCTCTGAGTGACAACGAGGAAGCAGCACAGGCTTCTCTGCAGAGCGTCGTTAAGTTGATAAAACAAGGGTTCCCTCGAATACCCCATTCACCCACACCGCCTCCATCTTCACCTCCACCGCATACACCTTCACCTACACCACCACCACCTCTGCCACCATTCAGTATGGCGAACCCAGTAAAGATACATGTGTTCAAGGGCTTGGGAAATAAGGATCCGGATGAGTTTTGGTTAGTAGTGAAGGTTGTATGGGAAGCTCAGGGTATCACAGATGATCATATTAAGAAAGAAAAATTGGTTAGTGATTTGCAGGAATGCGCACTAACGCGGTACATTAAGTACTACACTGATAACTCGACGTCTGCATTGGCAAATATTCAGACCACGCTGAATAAGGAATTCAGTAGGCCTAAGTCTGAAGCACAATCAATCGTTGGATTTGACGAAATAACGATGAGGCCTGGTGAGAGACCCTGGGAGCTAGATCAGAGATTGAAATGCAATATCTGTGAAGCTAACATGAATCTGACTAATGGGAAGCATCGTGAATGGTTTGTGGCTTCGCTCCTACCTCATCTAAGGGTTGTGCTATCACAACAAAAGATTGGGACCCAGGCGGAATCTCTGGAGATTCTGATGAGATTGCATGAGACATTGACGCAAGATCATAATTTGGGGGTTCAAGAGATTCATGCGCAGTTACAAAACCTTTTCCTAGAAATGCAGAGTCTGAAGAACGATAGAACAGTTTGGCCATAGGTGCGCGAAGAAGTTTGGTGCCTGAAATGCAAAATCCAGGGGCATGACAAAGATCATTGCCCAGTCTTCACGAATTATGTTGTAGCAAGAGGACCAATACCTCTGAGACCGGATGCTCAAGCGAGGCCAAGTGCAGAGCCCACACTATGGTGTGCTATCTGTCAAGTAGCTGGAAAACATATGATTTTTTATTGCCATTTGCTGCAGAAATTTGTACAGACATCGCAACAACTCTTCTGCAACTTCTGTAAATCAGTGGGTCATGATGAGTGCAATTATCATAGTTACGAGTTAATGATGGATATAACGCTCGCATATTGGGTGCACGGAGAAAGCCGGCCTCCAGACCAAGGTGTTGGGGGAGCGCAAGGCAAATATCAGGGGTGCGGACGAGGCCAGGGTGGAGGAGAACCTGGTAGAGATCAAGGACAGGTCATTTATTACAACTGTGGAGGACCAGGACACTACGTGCGAGACTGCCCAAATTTGATGCATATGTCATGCCGATATTGTACTTAGTTTGACCGCACAAATGAATATTGCGCGGTATTTCTAGCTAAGATACGTGAAAAGGGGGCACAACTGACCCAAAACCTGCAGATGATGAGGGCTAACCCTCGTGAAGAGGATCCCAAGGCAAAAATTGTGCTACGGAGTGGGATGACGAATCACAAAGATAAGGAGAAGTAGCCTAAAGAAAGTGAATGGGTCCACAAAGCTCCAGAAAAGGAGGTCGAATTTGATCTGAAGCACACACGGGAAACATTTATGGAAGTGAAGAAAAGCTTTGTTGAGGCCTTTACCTCAGGAAGTCAGGATAAGCCAACTGAAGAGATGGACCCTTCCATGCTTACTACTTTCTTGGATACCTGTATGAAGCTCTTGCATGAGAGCAAGGTTGTAAAAGGACTAAAGGAACTGATAAATAAGTGTATCGGGAAAGAAAATTCTCTTGATGGACCGCACATAGTTAGGAAGATTGGTAAGAATAGGCCAAGAACAGGGCGTGAGATGAGGCTTATTACGCAAATAGGAGAATATGAGATGCATCAAGTAATTCTAGATCTAGGGTCAGATGTGAATGTTCTGCCTAAATGGACATGGGAAAGGATGGGGAGACCTGCGCTGCAATGGTCTCCGATTCAGTTAAGGATGGAAAATCAGTATAAAATCATTCCCATGGGAAGATTACAGGAAGTGATAGTGGATATTGAGGGCGAAAGTGCATTGGCTAACTTCGAAGTGATAGAGATAATGGATGACGGCAATCCCTACCCTGCTCTCCTTGGGATCGATTGGGCCACTAACATGAATGGGGTAATCAATTTGAAGAGGTGGAAGATCATATTTGAGAAGAAATCGCTCCACGTAGTAGTGCCCCTGGACCCTGTAGAAGGACCATGCTATATTGAACTGATCCGCGATTATGAAAGTGACGATAACTTGGACCAGGTTTATAAGATAACAGCGTGAGATCAGGATAGGGTGAATCTGATAGTAGATGGACATATTGCATGGGACTGCGAAATCTCCCACACTTCAGATTTAGATGAGGAGTTGGAACACTAGCATAACCGACTACATGAAGTACGTAATATGATGACCACGTCCCTGCTTTGTGTATCATCGGTGGTAAGGAATCTGCCTTACTATGATGGTTTAACTGACATTGACAAATTTTTGGATACATTTAACAGGGAAGTGCCAGAGAAGCATCGCTACTAGGCCTTGGATTGGGTGCTGCGAGCTACGCCTCCGATATGGTGGGGTACGCATAAGGAAATTTTTGATGATTGGCACATATACAGAAAGAGGATGAGATTGTGGTTTGGTCACCCACAAGTGCATCTCACAGAGAAATATGATGGGAGGGATGACCCGCTCGATCACCTAGCCAAATGGACCAAGGTCTATGGAGTAGAGCCTGAGCCTGAATGGGTGCATCTGTTTGTCATACTTTGGATGTTATACCGATGAATTAGTACTTAGAGACGGAGCTCTGCCATGGCACTAAAGAATGGGACGTTTTGAATCAAGGGTTTTTGATGACATTTACTTTCGAGGATGGATTTAAATGTATTGATGAAGCATTGCAGGAAGTCAAGGCATCGATCTTTAGAATACCACAGGATCCCTTGGACATAATTCAATTAGATTGGACTACCTAGCTGCGCTACGTGCTGGAGTGTTATAATGTGACTGTTGAGGAAGGTGATGAAGACTTGAGGAACATTAATATCCCAGAGACTGAAGGTCACGTGAAGTTGAAGGACCGTAAATTGAGAATCCATATATCAACACACCGCTAAAAACAAGACAAGTGAACATTGGGACAGATGTGGAGCCAAAATTTTACAAAAATTGGGGACCACTGGGATGATGCAATAGTCAATAAGTTCTTTGAATTGATCCGCGAATATCAAGACTTGTTCCCTACGAAGTTTTCATATTTCAAAGGGATAATAGAGGACTTGGGAGTCATGAATATCACATTGAAACCAGACATGAAGCCGATTAATCAAAGCCCTTATCGCCTCAACCCCAAGTATAAAGAGAAGATCCCCTTAGAGTTGGATAAAATGCTTGTCGCAGAAATTATTGAACCGGTCGAAGAATTTGATTGGGTGAGCCCAATAGTGGTTCAGGAAAAGAATAAAAAGGATGAAGTAAGGATATGCGTAGACCTCAGGAAGTTGAATGACGTCTGCGTGTAGATCCCTTTCCAACTCCTTTCATCGATGAAGTGTTGGATAATGTTGGTGGCCAGGAAGCATATTCATTCACTGATGGGTTCTCGGGGTACCATTAGATCAAGATCATGCCTGAGGATAGAAGCAAGATGACCTTTATGACTGAATGGGGGTACTTTCAGTATACTGTGATGTCGTTTGGACTGAAGAATGCATCGACAATAGTTTCGCATGTAATCATTGCGGCATTCAAGGATTTCATTCATAAGTTTATGAAGGTATAATTTGATGATTGGACAGTGTTTGGGCTGGTAAAGCGCCATGTAGCTAGCTTATGATTGATGTTGAACACATGCCAGAGGTATCATATCGTGCTCAATTTGAAGAAATTATTATTTTGTGTTCCTTTTGGGATCCTGCTGAGACATCTGGTATGTAAACAATGCTTAATGGTAGATCCTGCTAAGATCACAGTCATCATCAATTTGGAGGCACCAAGAAGTGTGAAACAGTTGTGCACAACGCTGGGGCATACAGGATATTATTGGACATTCATCAAAAGCTATGCTTAGATTACCGCACCGATGGAGAAGGATGCTACATTATGTTGGAATGAAGAGTTTCAGCAAAGCTTAGATGTGTTGAAGGAAAAGATGGTAACCGCGTCGATCCTAGTCTTCCCAAATTGGAAGAAGGAATTCCATGTGCATGTGGACGTGTCATGTATTGCGCTAGGAGCAGTACTGATGCAGGTCGTTGAGGGAGAATTGGATCATCCTATAGCGTTCGCAAGTAGAAAGTTGTCTAAAGCTGAGAAGAATTATTCAACGACGAAGCGCGAAGGGTTTGGCTATGGTGTAAGCGCTCCAGAAGTTCAGGCATTATTTATTAGGCATACACTTTAAGATGTATACAAACCATTCTGCGTTGAAATACCTGGTCAACAAGCCTATGTTGGGGGGGGAATATGCAGGTGGTTGTTATTATTTCAGGAATATGATTTTGAAGTTATCGTGAAGCCAAGACAATTGAATGTCGGTCCAAATCATATGTCACGCATTGAAATAGGAGAGGAGCCTACTAAATTGGAGGAAGGATTGCCTGATGCGCAGCTCTTTGCGGTGCATGTCGCGGACAGTCACTTTGAAGATATTATACACTTCCTGAGGATGGGAATGGATCTAGAGGGGTATACTAACCAACAAAAGAAGGAATTGTTGGTGCACGCGACAAACTTTTCTATCATTGCAGGTCATTTATATAAAATGGGCTTGGATGAAATTCTATGATGTTATGTACCTGACTTTGAATGGAACAATATCCTTGTTGAAGCTCATTGAGGATCCGCGGGAGGAAATTATGCAGGAAAGGCTACAGCACAGGAAATTTTACATGTTGGGCTATGGTGGCTGATGCTTCATAAGGATTCTAAGGCTTACTGTAAGGCATGTGATTCATGTCAAAGGATGAGCAGTCCATCGCGAAGGGATGAGCTTCCTCTAAATCCGCAGATGTCATTACAACCATGCGAAAAGTGGGCGATTGAATGTGTACAACCAATTCAGCCTCTAGGAGAGAAGACGAGTGCGTGGTTGTAGTGCCCGCCCTAGTTTCCTAACTCTAATATGACATTATCTTGCATACTTTAGTCTATGAGTAACTCAGGCTGAGGATCCAGAAACGTGACTCTATTATCAACGAATGTGATGGTTATGTATGTTCTCTATTAATATTATGATTACGATATAATTAATGGTTATGTGTATTCTCTATTGATATCATGATGGTGATAGTATTAAAGGATAGACATGTTTCTATTGATGTTATAATGATGATAGCCTTGATCTATATGTATGGTTCCATTAAGGTTATGATGATGGAGGTATCCCCTATGTTAGCTACTTACATTAGTTCTGGTTCACAATGAACGGTGATGTGAATGACCAGGTGATGGTAATTAATGCTATTATGACAATGACTAACATTGAAAAACCTGGTTACTGATTATTATTGAGTATGGCAAGAAAACCACCAGAGGCACTCGCACATGACGAGTTGACGACACCTGGTTTGATGAAAATTTATATTATTTTATCTTTGAAATTCTAATTGATTTTGAAACCTGCTATATATGGTTATCTATATTCTGATGATATGTTAATGGTTGCAGGCACAGATGAGTTGCTTGGCCGAATGATTCACATATGGGTGATGGACAAGTGGATGGAACTACATGGGAGGGGTGGGACAGTGTCCCTGATCTCACCCACTAGCACTCCCGCCGTGACTTGGGCTGGAAGGGTTTAAACACCTTCGCCTTGAAGATCACGATGCCATGAGGGCAGGTCCCAAAGTTGGGTCGCTCATGAGGAGTTTACTGGGGGGCGTGCAACAAGGCGGATTCCTTGATCCCCGGCACCATTAGTCTCACTATAGCAGGCAACATAAGAGATGATAGTGGTC
>APFE031564012.1:0-13020 GCA_000404065.3 Pinus taeda
CAACCACTTATTTCCCTTCTAGTATCGACAACACCTCCCTTATAGTATTCTTCATGATGGATTCATATTCTTCACCATGGAATTAACCTAAAAAAGTTGAGAAATAACTTCCTGAAATGAAGAAGGCTTTGTCTCAATGAGCTCTGTCATGAGATCCATGTAACCAGTGTACCTATTAGGTGACCTACTCTACCTGCTCTATGATGTAGGGGCTCCCACATTCTCCCTAGCGTCCTGCAACAATATATCAATTTCTCTAGTTCTCTTTCTCCCCTCTCTAAAATATTTTGGTTGAGTGGGTGCCTCCACTCTACCTCATGTCTTCTACACTACATGTGGCTGCTCCACAACTTCCTAAATATAGCCCGAGGCTCCTCCTTTAGAGCTATATGCTCTTTCTCTGCTGGCATACTTATCTCTCATTCCAAAGAGCATATCATAGAATTCTCCTCATCAAACTTGACATCTCTCCTCACAAATATCATCCTCATTGAAGGTAAACACACCTAGTAATTGTGGGAGTTTCGGTGCATCCTACAAAAAATCCCAAATATGTTGTAGGCTCAAGTTTCTTCCTTAAATCCTTGGAGACATGAAAATAAACTAAAGCTCCAAAAATTTTGAAATGAGACACATCAGGATTTCTCCTAGAGAAAGTGTCCTCTCGTGTGATCATACCAAGTATCCTATGAGGACTCATGTTTTGCAAGTAGACCATGATGTTGCATGCTTCCACCCATAGATGTAATGGTGGCCCCTGATCATGCAACATGACTCTTTCTACTCCCACTATGCTTCGTATTCTTCCTTTCAAATATCTAATTCTACTATGGGTTATGGGGTTCTATCAATTCATTTTGAATACCTTCTTTGGCATAGAAATCCTTGAAGGCATGTAAAAAAAATTTGACTCTATTGTTGCTCCAAAGAGCCTTCACCTTCTTCCTCATCTCCTTCTCAACCAATGCCTTGAACTAAAAAAAAAATTGAGAAAAATTCATCCTTGTTCCTCATGAAGAAGATTTAACATTTTCTAGAGAAATCATTAATAAAAATAGCATATTACTTATGTTTTGTTGTGGAGGCTGTAGAAAAGGGTCCACAAACATCAGAGTGGTCTCGCTCTAATATTTCATCTACTCTGATATCTCGGTCATGGAAAGTGGATTTGACATATTTCCCCAATTTGAAACCCTTACAGACATCTAGTTAAGCAATGGAGTCGTTAAGGAGACCGGTGGTAATTTGTTGCATGATTTTTAAGGCACCATGGTGTAGATGACCCAATCTTGTGTGCCAAATTTCTCCTACATACCGACTCTACACTTTTTTAGCCTTACTACTCCATGCAATGCAATCTCCCACCTCAAATTTGTAGAGGTTCTTCACTCAAACCTTGATCTACTTCACTTGCCCAGTAACTATGTGTCTCAAAAAGGCTTTTCCTTTACTGAAAATAACATCATGCCATGATCATCCAATACTGCTACAAAGGTCAGGTTCTTCTTCATCATAGGTACAAACATAACATCATTGAGGCAAAGAGGAGAGGTGTTTTCCCTCTCAAAGGTGACAACACCAATTCTTGTAGCACTATACCTCCCATCAACCCCCATTTTGATATGCATTTGGAGATCCTTATCCTCTAGGCTACTGAAAAAATCCATTCACCTTATAATAAGGAACAAGGCACTAAAATCAAGGTACCACACACTCCCTATAACAATGTTGGACATGCATGATATTAGGGTGAAGTCTAATTCGAATTGTGAAGCTAGTGCTTCACCTCCTATTTGGACCTCCTGAAGGCTTCTTGGTAGGCTTCTTGTGTGGACATTTCATTGTGTAGTGCCCAAATTAGTGACAGTGAATTTTGTTTTATCTTGCTTAAATATTTCTTCTTGCCAATATTTTTACTAGATTTAGGTTTGTTTTGGGACTTCTTTCCTTTTCCCTTGTTCCCCTTTCCAACCAAGGAAAAATTCTCTTCATCCTTCACTCTGGATGAAGTTCCATCTCTAGTATTTCTCTTGAACGCTTCTTAAACCAAATCATATCATAACCTTTCCCAATTCGGTAATTTTTCCCTTCCATTCATAGAGTCCTACTAGTTGTGTCAGGATTTTGGAAGGCCTAAAAGAGCTAAGGTCACCATGTCATCTTCTACAACATTCACCCCAACCCCTCCAAGCTCATCTCGAACTTGTGTAAATTTGGAGAGATATTGTGGAATAATGTCATTATTTTGCATTCTTATGTTTCAAAGTTTGTCTTTCAAGGCCAATTTTCTATGGTCACTACTATTTTTGAATATCTCAGTCAATGTCTTCCACATAGAAAATGGTGCCTCTTTTCCATGGATATTTGAGACCACATGGTCCCGCACACCTTCCATAAGAATTTTCTTAGCCTTTGCAATATCCTTGTTGGCTCGATTTAGGCTGACCCAAGTTCAATATTTATTGCGCACTAACAAAACCCTTGATCATTGGCCCTTTCGGCAATGACCTGCAAACAGATTGCAGTCTCACTTGAAGTTACTATGGGAGGATGCAGAACCAGGTTTCTGTAGCCTTGGAGGGCTAGGAGATGTGGTATTATTATGTTATCTTATTCTTACTCTGTTGCATTAGATTAATCACTTAAACATGCCATATAAAACCATAAACCATTAATGTGATGAAGTAAAATGCAACTGTAATAATTGTTACTCTACAAAAGATAATAAGCAAATATACACATCAGTGCACAACACCAAATTAATGTGGTTCACCCTAGTGTAGCAGTACTCCTACAAGAATTGTTGCTTAATATAATAAATCTTTGAAAAACAACTAGTTCTTTGCCTACACACTAAGATACAGGTTGTCTGCGCATTAAGCTGCGGACTCTTCTCCATGCCTCTACCCACTCAATTGCAGAGCCTCTCCTTTGCTACCAAACTACAGATCACAATAATTCACCCATAATACTATTATATTGATCTAATTTAATCATTCTCTTCTTATTGTTTTACCCTATATATACTATTACATTGTAGGGTTACATCATCAAAATAACATGGTCCAGATACCACAGACTCCTTAAAACAAGCAACTATGGCCTCAAAACCGTTAATCCCTTACAAAATCACGCACTTTTACAAAAAGGAGGGCTTTGACCCACCCCGAAGCCCTTACGACACCACAAGTTATATTTAACTCCTCAAAATGCACTCCGTTGTTCCACTACACACTTTGCTCCACAAAATGCAGAGTCTTTGCCAAAATCTAGGCCAAGTTGGGCTACGCCCAACAATCCTTCTTCCATTGGGATAATTTTTGTACATCTGATTGTGGAGTTTTCACAATATCAATTTTAATATATTCTAACCCACCATTTTCATCAAGCACTTCTTCCATTCGATCCTTATAGTCTATGAAATTCGAGCTACCCTCCAGGGCATATTCCAATATCAATATGTTCAAAGACATTCTCCCAATCTTGCAAAAAATTGTTGCACGAAAGCTAAAAATTTAAGATTCCTGAGAGACAATCTCGAAATATTGGTTCTAATGTGATTTCAAGGTGCTGATACCATTTATAAATTTTATAGAAATTACAACTCTTCAAGATATAAAAATGAAAAAACAAGAGATACAATTCTACTATAATAATCTGCGGAATGGGAATCATAATTTCGAACAACATGCATAGACATGCAATAATCAAAACCACAAGTACACAGTGATTTCGAGGGGAACCCAAATGGGAAAAACCACTGAAGCCTCTTTGCATTAATCAGTTGAATAGAGAAACTATTACAATTTCTATCTCCAACTCTGAGCTCAACCTGCAAAAGAATAATTGTTTTCTCTCCTAAATGAGAAGCTCTGGCCATCACTTATCCAATTATTTTATGATAAAGCCTCCTAATTCCTTGTGCAAATACTAGGGAAATTAGCTCCTCAATTATAGAAATTTCTTCATAATTTATTGTGTAATTCCCAAGGATTGATCTCTTGACTGCATGTTGTTGAAAAATGTGTAACTAGGTTCGGTCTTCATAAGTATGAAATGTATTTTATTCTTGTAAATTATAAAATGAAAGAAATTTATTATTATTATTTGGAGATGGGTTTCATGGTCAAGGTATTTTGTTTTATAGGTTAGGCACCCATTAGGTGCTTCTATAGTTTGTCATAGGTTGAAAAGTCAAAAGGGTCATTGTCATAAGTTGAAGATCATACTGGCCACATTGTAAATTGTAAAGAAAATGATTTTTGTCTTTAAAAGTGTTGGAATACGATCCAAGACCAAGTCGTCCTGGAAGCTGGTAAGTCAAACTAAAGGAAGAGCCACATCAACCCTTAAGGAGCCTATAAATAGAAGAGACCATTTCCTCAACACTTAATTGTAAACCCGAGGGTTTGAAAAACTTTGAGACGAAGAACAAGAAATGCTAGAAGTGGTATGAAATTTTCCTATTCCTAATCCTACTTCTTAAATGAAATGTTGTAAAATGAGACTGAAAACAATCTTAAAAGCAATCGACACCAAAGAAATTCTAGTGCTGGAATGTAAAAGAATAATTTGCAAGGAAATCAAGTAAAGAACTTTCACACAACTAGAAGCAATCTTAAATGCTGAAATGAAATACTATGTTTATCTTCAGAATAGATGGCTAACAGCTTAACAAGTGGGCCCTTGCAAAGATATGTTTCCCAATTGATTCTCCTTCTACACCAAGCAAATTGTTCTTGTACTATTGTAATATGCTTGCACTAGTGCATGTACAATACTTCTGTGAAAAAGTATATTTTACCTTCATTACTAAAGATTTATGTCTTTGTGGAGTTGTTCCAAGCCCCAAGACTTAGAGCACTCTATTCCTGTGACAAGAGATCAGCTCTTGCACCGAGACATAGCTTACTTCACCAAAGTTTCCAATTTACTTTCCAAATAATTAAAAGACGCGTTGAAAATAATTGCAATTGCAAGCTAGATTCTGAGATAAATTACACGTGAAAAAGAATGCTTTAATTAACTGAACTTTGCAATGAAAGTAAAATTCATAAAGCAAAAAAAATTGGGAATCAAAGTAGCAGTGAAAGTAATTTGCATGCATCAAACTAACTTCGGAAATTAACTTATAAAGTTTCTCTTCCTTATTCTTAAGTAATAAAATGAAAGTGTGAAGTATGGTGTTTGTAATAGTGTTCTTCCTTGATTCATGTAAACATTGTTATATCCTTCAGAAGTATAACTCTTAACATTAAGAATGATTACTTGAATTAACAATACTTTTGCTTGTAGGAATAAATGAAATTCTAAGCAAGAGAAGGAACGTAACACTTGTTATGAGGTAAATGAATAAACCAGAGTGCAGGAAACTACTTGCACTGGTACAGGAAGAATCTTCCTGCACAACCCGAGTGGAAGTAAACTAAGACAAAAATTGCAGGAAAAGAATTGTAGGAAATAAATTGCAGGAAAGTAATTGCAGGAAAGAAATTGCAAGAAAGAAATAAACTTAATTAAACTTCCAAACTACGGATCTGTTCACACTTGACTATGAAATGAATTTAACTAAAAACTTCTAAAATAAACATAAGAACCATCCAAGCCATAGAACTGCAAATGAATAAATGTTCGCACAAACCTTTTAAATGGCGAAAGCACAAGGGTAAATGAGCTAGGTTGGCTGGGCCCTAGCCAACGGCTCGTTTCCCATTTAGGAAATGAAATGATTCAACACTTAGTCACACATAAAATAAAAGTTATACACAACGTGATTGAAACATGGCGCATTTGAGTATTCATTTTATCCAATAGTCTGGAGAATTTGGAATGAACGAGGGCTCTGCAATTTGAACTAGGGTTTTGCGTTAGGGTTTTGTTGTTGGTCACCATGGCGAGACACAAAGGAGGGAGTTTTGCTCCCTCCTATAGTCAAGTGGCTACAGACAGAAGTAAGGGAGCTGGATCGCACCACTTCAAGAAACCAACAGAGGTGGCAACAGAGGCTATTAACACAGAAAAACCAGAAAATATTAGATCTCATGGACATGAAGAGAATCATGAGGAAGTTAGTAAGGAGAAGAGGACAGAGGGTAGCAGTCAGAAAGTTGTTCCTATGAGTACAACAGCGGTTTATAAACCTAAGTCAACCATTATTCCTTGGGTCGTTTTAAGTGACCTAGCGCTACTGGTGCAAAAAGATCACATGGCAAAATATGCCATTATCTGCAAATTTACGGGGATTTGGTCGATGGAGAAGGCTTTGCAAACATGGATAAGGAACCAATGGAAACCAAAGGGGTGAATCAACCTTCACCTTGGTTCCAAGGGCTTCTTCACGGTGGTGTTCACAAGCTTAGAGGGTAAAGACAAAGTGTTTGAGGGAGGACCCTATTTCTACACTGCTGCAGGCCTTTACATGTGATCATGGGTGATGAACTTTGTCCCAAAATGAGAAAATTTCACATCGATACCGGTATGAATACGACTTTACTCCCTTCCTTTAGATTATTGGCTGCCAGAGTCTTTAAAGGCTATCGACAACAAGCTAGGGAATTTTATAAAGATCTTAGATGCTACTCTAAGAGGAAAATATACTTCCTTCGCCCGGATATGTATGGAAATGGACTTATCTGGGGCACTTCCGCATGCAATCATTTTAGAAGTGTATGACAAGGAATGGGTGTAGGCAGTGGACTATGAACACATCCCATTTAGGTGCCGTAAGTGCCATGAACACTGGCACCTATACAGGGACTATCCATTGAACAAACTGGAGAGCATCATGAAAAACACTATAGGCAAAGATCCCGAATGTTTTACTAAGGTTGGGGGTAAAGGGAAAGGAGACAAGTGGTACTAAAAGAAAATTAATGAGGATGGACAACCGAACCACAATAGTTTCAAGATCTTAGAAGAAGAAGTTGGAAACAATGGGACAAACCAAGAATCGGAGAATAATCCCACTGAGAAGGAAATGGATGCTAACATGGAGGATATACCAGAGAATAGCCAACAAAAGGATGATCTTCCGAGCATTATGGAGCTCAATAGGGACCATGAGATGACCCCAAGTGAGGCTAGAACAGAGGACCATGAATTGCAGGAGATTCTACAGAGGGAGAATTTAGATCTAGAAAAGTTTCTCGAGCAGGGAATCACCAAAGGGGTAGACTCTCTTCCAAAACAGGAGTTTGATAGGGTTCAGCAGCTCTTCCTATGGAGATCACAATCGAAGGGTTCTGGAGTCAAAATAAACCATGATATCTAGCAGAATAGATGGGTGAAAATGATGGAGGATACATTGATGCATTCTTCCAAGAACCTAGGTAGGAAAAGAGGAAGAAAAAGACAGAATGAGTTGCTGACCGAATGTGGGAAACTTATGATTAACTCACGTAAGATGAGAGATCTCACTAGTTACTCCTTTACAAACCTTTCTTAATGAAGCTTACAACCTGGAACATTAGGGGTCTAGGAAGTAAAAGGAAACAATGAAATCTTAGTAGTAGAATAAAAGAAGAAAAACCAGATATGGTTTTTATTCAGGAAACGAAATGTTCGATGGAAAAGATCATAGAGATACACAACAAATGGTTAATCAAGTATGAGTATCTAGAGGTTGAAGTGGATAACTCGGTGGGGGGGATTATTACGCTATGGGATCCTTAGAAACTTGGAATCCTGGATGTTGAAGCTTCTAGGAACTATCTATCGCTGATGATTCAACCTTTGGGAGATAAGGAGAGCTACATGATCACAAGTGTCTATGGTCCTCAAAAACTAGATGACAAACTCAAGCATATCACCTCCCTTGAGGAGATAAGAGAGAGATATCCTGATATGTCCTAGATTCAGGTAGGGGATTTCAATATTATCAGATCTCTTATAGAGAAAGAAGGCAATACTAGGAAACTAGGTAGAGACTCCATTGCCTTCTAGAACTTCATAAATAACATGGGGCTAGTGGACACTGAAACAATAAATGGAAATTTTAATTGGAACAATAAGAGGGGAGGGGCTTCTCAAGTTGCCTCTAAACTTGATAGATTCATAATCTTAGATGAACTCCTTCTCATAGGCCTTGATATGGCAGCTTTAATCCTTCCCTTTGGAGGCTCGGACCACTGGCCTATCCTGCTTGAATCTACTTTTATGGGTACACTGACGAACAGACCTTTTAGGTTTGAAAATGTTTGGCTCTCTCACCTTGACTTTACCAGCAATATTGACAAATGGTGGATGGAAGATATGCCCGTTCAAGGCACTAAAATATTCATGTTACAACAGAGACTTAAACACATCAAATCTAGGGTTAAAGAGTGGAACAAAAGAGACCTTGGTAATATTTTTAAAGCCAAAAGAGAGGTTGAGAAGAAACTCCAAGGGATTAATAAGATCTTCATCAAAAAAGGTTTTCAAGGTTTTCCTAAGTGGAAGATATGTAATGAGAGACCTTTCTGTATTTCGATAACTATTATTAGAGAAAGGTCTCTCATTACATATCTTCCACTTAGGCTAGATAATTATAAAATTTGTTTCTATTCAATTAGTTAAATCATGAGCTTTATAAGGGATTTTTGTTAAAATAGATTCCTATACAAATGGAAGTATGTATGAACTGAACCTATCTAACAGTAACAGTTAGAATTATTAATAAAACTGTTATAGTGTGGCACTGTATCTGTGGAAATCCATACATCTGGCCCCTTGAATCTTGCTTTGTTGTTTCTAGGCTTTTATCCTACTAGTAGGCGTGGTGTGCGTGCCATTATTGTCCCACTCTATCTCGTGCCCCATTTTATTGCACTCCATGTCTTGCTGCCTATTTTTTCTATGTTCTATTATATAACCATGCTGCCCCTATGTATCATTACCTCTTTTCTCTGCTTTGTTTAATAACCATGTCGCTGAATAAAAGCTGAAAAATACTCTCACTATATCGTGGAGTGGAAGTGTAATGAAGTGTTGATCTAGGTTGTTGGTCTATGTTTTTTAACATCGCAATCGCAACACAGGAGGAATAAATTTAACACTGATTTTTAGCGATTTTCTAATAAGGAAGATGTGATGGTTTATAGAGTGAAACACATAAACGATCACATCCGAGGAGGGTCTCGCACATCACAATTAGTGGGTCAGAAGGACTTTGGTGGAGTGGGATTATGTTTGTGTGATCACCGATTGTGATATCACAATCAGCAGACGGAGAGTTATCATAATCGACAAGGTGAAAGATTTTATGCAATAGTGCATCGACTATCACAATCGGCGAGTAGATGAAAGTCTTATCACAATCAAGACATCAGAGAGGTCTGATATACTACAATCGGAAGTGGGCCTGTGATATTGCGATATCATAATTGGTGGGCGGGTGTTATCGCAATGGGTGGGCAAGTCTTAATCGTAATATGATATCGGAGATTTATATCTTATCGCAATCAACAATGATCGAGGAAAATGGTTTGTGTGATATAGAGACACGTATCTTGTGGGTCCTAGACTTTAAAAGGGAGGTGGGTTATATATATATATATATATATATATATATATGGTTTGCATCTAAAGTTTTGTATATAAAACAAAATGGATTTTGCAGCTATAGTTTATTGTTATAACAAAATGGAATGCAACTAGAGTTAGAAAGTGGATTACGGCTAGAGTTGGGTTTATGAGTAATAAATAGTAAAAAAAAAGGATGAAAGGGATGGGTTTTAGAGAATATGGAAATTTCTCCAAAATAGTTAGAATAGACCTGTCCTTCCTTCTTTGATCTTGAAATGTAAAGCACAACAACCTATTTCTAAAAAACAATAGATAGATGCAAAGATCAGTGGTGGAAAACCTTGACTAGTAAAACTAAAATTTATTTTAGTGAGTTATCATGGATAACATCAGCTTCAATGGGGATGTTGTGCCCATGTGGTGCATTAAAGAATGAGTACACCAGTTGCCTGACCATTGGGCTAATCCCATTCTAAATATTACATCCAAACCCACTTCACGAAACTGAAAAGAAAACTACGACATGTAATCTAAAGCTAAAATAAATACTTGCCCAACAAGCTTATTTATGTCCTACTCTAACATATGAAAATCCATTTATTTAATTCAAGCAATATGAAACCTCCATTACAACCAGTCAAAAAGTAGATTCAACACCAGGGTTCCTTGACTATATTCAAGTGGACCATCCATTGGAAACTCAAAATAAAAATTGAATCCATCACTTGAGCTGATAAATGGAAGAGACTTCACCTTCACTGATGACAGTAGTAGACTTCAAAGGATCTTGATAATCATGAAAAATCACATTTTCTAGATGTATAATACCATGAGGATTGAATCCATTCATAATTGATGGCCTTTGTTTCCCTATGTCTTCAATTTCAAGAGCATCATCAAATAAAAAGGAAATAATAGATTTATTTTCCCTTCCATGTAAATCAACAAAAACATCCATGCATCCTTGAACATCTTCAAACATGACATCCATATTGTGTGTATCAAAACTACTATTTTTCTTAGCAAACAAATCAAATATAACCTTTAGTAGTTTTTCTTCAGGAATGTCATCTTGATTCTAAACACTAATAGCTCCTACACAAACAAATTTATGTATTTCATCCATATCATTTTTATTATCCAAAAATAGGATAATTAAAACCTATATATTCAACTCTTCATGTGACTTGGGTTTACCTAAAAGTGAACTATCATGCACTTCGAACAAAACAACATCATTATGATCTTCAATGGAAAAAGGTTTTTATCTAGGTAGACAAATTTCTTCACATGTTACCTCACTATTTAGAATCTTCATGCATGTATTTTCAACAAGCTGATCTTGAGGAGCTTTTCCTTGACATAAAATCTAATAAAAGGAATCATACCTTTGATTGTATATAGATTCACAGGGTTATAAATCTTCATGGATTTCATGAACTATGACTTGACTATCAAATTGCTGATCTATTTCATCTTCAACTAAAGAAGAGACGTGTGATTGCTGTAAAACTTCTTGATCATCATGACAACTAGCTCATGAATAAAATTCATAGAGTGCCTCTAACAACTCATCATCATCCATACATTCTACATCAACATTAATACTATTGAGATATTCAATGAAACATTTCCAAACATTACAACAATCTTGAAACAGTGGTGATGAGGTATGAGACTTCCCATGATGTTCAACAAATATTCTATGGAAATCTTTAAGAGAACACAAGCTTCCTGATGGCAACCCTTCATACCATATTCTATCTTTATCTTCAAGGGTAGCCATAAATATCTTCATGAGACAATCCTCAGGAAATTTAACACTTGGTCTACATACATGTATATGGAATTTAACCAAATCTAAACCAACATCATCTTCCTTTTCATCTTTGAACATGGGAAGATGAGTTAATCAATCAAAACGAGGCATAGGATTTGGAAAACCATGTATTTGAGACTGATCCATAGGAGCATACCTGACATTTCCCCTTGCAGTAGAACTCATCTTAGAATTTCTTCAAGCTACTAATCTGTAAGCAATGGAGTAACCATGAAGCTTCGATCTTCAGTGTGCTTTAAGACCGGAGTCGCTAGGGTAATAGCACAACCTTTAGAAACTTCTGATTTCCTATTACCCTCAGGAATCTGAAAGTAGAGACTCCAAGAGAATCCAAGAAAATGAGCTTTTCGGCTCCTGGCAGACACACCAAAATTTTATCACCTAGGCTGGAGGGGGTTGGGCTGTGTCAACCTGTCAACCTCAAAGTAACTATTTCAAACTAGCTTTTGATTGGAAGTTGGCCCTTCCAATCTAAGAGGGATCTCTCAATATTTATTAGAATGTAGATGGCTAACTCTGGTTTTCTATTTTGATATTTCCAGTGAAAGAGTGTGAGGGTAGCCATCATTGGGCGTGGAGTTAGTCAAAGAAAAACAACAATAAACAACACACTATTTATGGAAGCTGAGGAAATATTTGGTTTCCTAAGGTGGATAAAGACATCATAGTAATCATAGTAAATTGAAGGAAGTTGGAGAAATACAACATTCAATTCCAAGTAGTCAATAAGTTGCGAAAACTAATAATAACAAAGCATGACAAGTTGGGACTGAAATCACAATGAATCTCAGGTAAAACAGAGTTGTTGCAAACTCATATTTTTATTAAGTGAAAACAATAAAAATAGTGGTTCTCACATCATCCATCCTCTTGCAGAGTCGAGAGTTCACATATTTATAGAGAAAGGTCTCTCATTACATATCTTCCACTTGGGATACATAGCTATCAAAATTGTTCCTATTCGATTAATTAAATAATGAGCTTTCTAAGGGATTTATGTTACAATAGAGTCGTATACAAATCATGAGCTTGTTGCAGTGTGGCACTGTATATGTGGAAATCCATGCATCTATCCCCTTGAATCTTATTATGTTGTTTCTAGGTATTTATCCTGCTAGTAGGCGTGTTGTGAGTGCCATTACTATCCCACTGTGTCTCCTGCCCTATTTTCTTACGCTCCATGTCTTGCCGCCTATTTTCTCTATGTTCTATTAAATACCCATGTTTCCCTTATGTATTGTTGCCTCTTTTCTCTCCTTTGTTTAATAACCATGCTGCTGAAGAAAAGCCGAGAAATACTCTCACTGTCTCGTGGAGTGGAAGCGAAATCAAGTGCTGATATGGGCTATTAGTCCATGTTTCTTTAACTATTTTTTGTAAAGTTTTAAAATCTCAAGGAATGTAGCACCATCTTGAAATATTTTCTTTAAAAAATGAAAAGATAAAAATAAAATAAGCTTTTAAATGATTTTTTTTAATTTTGATTTATTAGATATAATTATAAGTTTTTCATAAAGTTATTAAACTTGAAAAATTTAATAAAAATAACTAAATTTATTAAATACTAATTGTACACCCTATTAATGTTTTCTTCACTATCATAATTTTTTGATCAAACAGATATACTATATCATGTAGATATGGATTATATATAGTCTTTATAATTAAGTTAAGAT
>APFE031564013.1:5418-42151 GCA_000404065.3 Pinus taeda
AATATTAAAATAATTTGTATAAACAATCACAATAACATGTTAAAATGAAAAAGTTATAAATATTATTTAATATATATTATTAATATAGATGGTAACAATTAAACAATTTTATTGATATTATTTTAAATCCAAAATCATTTATATAACAACCATTTAATATGATGAGTAATGTATATTGTTGGTTGAATATATGCCCAACACATGGGCAGTAAGCCTAGAGAGCAATCTTATTTTCATTCAAAGGATTATATTTATTATTAGATTTCATATTCATTTTTTTCATAAAATAATTCTATTACTTATGTTTACTGCTGTTTGATAACATAACCCTAGCTAGAAATAAAACCCTAATTTGCCCTACTATATCACAAAAAACTAGACTTACCAAATGGGAAAAATAAAAGGATATGTTCATACAAATATGCTCTTGCAGCAACCAAACTGAAATGTTTGTTGACCTTGACCTATTCATCATCCAACCTACTGATCATCCCACCAGAAATACCCTAGCCAGATTGAGATGATCGGAATCCCTAAACACAATCATTAGAGAGTAAATATAAAGTGTCTTCAAATAACTATCACCATAGGCAAGAAACTTTTAGTAGAAATTTAAGCTAAGATAGAAATATAAGAAAATATCATAACTTACCACTTTTATTTAATTCATAAATCTTCATATGGATTAAATTTTCTTTTACATAGAATCCCGGAAGGCAATAAAACTTGGGCCAAAGAGTACCACATAATGCATACATCTAAGCCCCCAAAAAACTTCTCAACATGACCCAAACAACTTTGATCTTGTGAGAAACTGAGGAATCTAACCAAAAAAAGCTAACAAAAGTAAAGAAGAAATATTACCCTCACCTAGTTGCCATGTCATCTCTTCAATACATTTCTCCAATTTGTTCTTTGTTTCCTTTAATGCCCTGGTTTCCCTAGTAGTCTGCAAGAAGAGAATCTATTAGTTAAAAGAAAAAATTCATTACCTTGACCTATTGTAGAAGCATGTGAAAGGAAATTGTCCCAAAGCATGACATTGTGTGGATGAATAGAGATAAACATAACCTTAATACCAAAATCAATTGATAATACAACTTGTCTCTTCTTATCAGATAACAAGACACTAATATACACAATAAAAAATAAATATTTCTATGATAATAATTGAAGCATTTGCTCAAAAATAACAATATTTATGTTTGAAAATTCAAAATAGGATGAATCTTCACATACAATTTTTTAAAGGAGATAAGATAGAAAAGGATGTGATAAGAAGCTCAACATCTTAAGCTTTTTAAGCTCCTTTCTTGCAATCCTTGATCTCCAGACACACTGTAAATCAAGTGTTGCTTGCTTCTTCTTCTTATAAGATGCATGAGCTTTGTATGTACACCATTTAGCTTGAAAAAAAAACATTAATCTTTCAGTTATCCAAATATTAATTCTGAGTGATAAAAGGAAAACAATCTCTCTAACATTTTGTATTCTCATCATTCCTCCAACTCTATCCTTGCCACATAGAATCTATTTTCAAAGCTAACAAGCAAAAAAACATAAATTCAAAAAGTCAAGCTTTTGTCTCCTTCATTCGAATTGCCATAAACAACTTTCTCCATATATTAATATAGCTCATATTGTGTTCTCAAGTAAAATGAATTGTATTTCAATTTTCAAAATAATAGCCATCAATTAACAATTGTTTACATCTAATTACTACAGGAGAATGACATACCTGGATAATAATTTCACCTTTACTTTGTCGTCAAAATCAATATTCATTACGAGAAGTCATTGCTCAAAATCATGTCTGGACAATAATAACTGACAATCGATGTTTAAAATGGGTTCTCCTGGCTTGATGCCCACGTAATTTCTTTTTGTATTTATATTGCAGCAACCTCCCTCTTCATGTCTTCATAAAGCTTAAGTGCAAGCTTGCCTACAAATTTAATGGATGAGAAACAAATGAACTTATATTGATTCATGCAAAATTGATAATTGAAGATAGATAAATATAGAATAAACAATAGACCAAGATATTGGCAAAAAGGAACAAGCAACCCATTTCAAACCATAGAAGCTCAAAGATTAAAAGTTTTGAAATAGACAAGAACAAAATACCTGTCCATAAATCTTGGAAATGAATTACATCATTGTGTACAAATTTTTTTCTCTCTTAGCTAAATGTGTGTGAACTTGGCGCTAGATGAGTCTCGCTGCCTGTCCCAATATTTCAATTCTTTAAGCATCTGACTCAACCATCTGTCTAGCTCTTAGGAAAACCTTGTACAAACTTGATAACCTTGTCACACAACTTTTTCATCATAGTTGCAGCCAATTAAAAAGGTATAACAACAAAGGGTGAAGCCTAAAATGTTTATCATTTTTCAAACACAACATTGAACTTTATGAGAAGGAACTTCATTAACTTGGAAGCACATGGCATGCAAAAATCTACCCCTCCAAACTTGTAGGGAAAGAATGCCAAAACATACACACACATGGGATGAGAGCGTCCCCTATGTTCAGTACAGCTACAACCAAGCTCTTCACAACTCAACTGGCCACAACCCTTTTGAGGTGGGCTTGGGATTCCAACCACTGTGCCCCATTGATGTGGCCATGCCACTTGCAGCTACTCACACAGATTCGGCTTATGTCCAGTCCGAAATAGAAAAGGCAACCAGCTTCATTGAGCACATCCAACATATTCGCCAGTAGGTCCATGATATTCTGGATAAATCAAATGCCAAGTACAAGCAGCAACATGATCAACATTGGGTGCCACACAAGTTTCAGGTGGGCGACAAAGTCTGGTTGCATTTGCAAAAGGAACACCTTAAATTGAAAACTGAGACCACTCCGATATGGTCCTTACACCATTACTAAGGCAGTGGGAGACAATGCATTTGATCTCAACATTCCCCCATTCCTTGGTCTGCACCCAGTGTTCAATGTGGACCGCCTTCGGCCTTACTTTCCACCATTGCTAGACACATCCAGCATTGTAGAACAGCTCACACCCAGAAAATTAAATCCAAATTGCATGGAACAAGCTTCAACTGATTGAATCATGCACACACATATCAATAACACTCGTCAAGAGCATATCCAACTGTATCGAGTTGTCAAAGCAGGCCAACTCCTTCACCAGGGCAAGTGGCTCACCAGGGACCAAGTTCAGCAAAAGTTTCCTCATCTCATGGAGGAACTCAATGCAATGGGGACCATTTCTTCCTAAGGGGGGAGGAATTATCTAGGTGGATATTTGTAGCCACCTGCCAAGTCCACCTAGATCCCCACCATTGTTTCTCTCAACATTTTCAGTTTCCTTAATTGTAGCACAACTTACTATTTTAATCTGTTTTTCGGGTCCTGAACTTCCGGAGTCGTTTTGAGGCCCTAAACGACTTTTTTTGGGAAATCTAGGGGCAACATGGGTCAATGGATTGATGTTGCCCTTCCAAAAGTGATAGTGCTCTAATAGATCTTTCTAACGAGCTATTGTACGCGTCAAACGGAGATCGTATGCCAAAGTTACGACCCTAGGAAGTTGATGTACCAATTTACCCAAACGGGGCCCACAGTTTGGAATTTCATCTTCTAGGGTTAGGTTTTGGAACGTTAAGGGTTTTCCATTGTTTCTCAACAATAAATAGGCCTTCGAAGCCTCATTGTAACACAATTCAGAGGCATGTAGCCACCACATCTCTTCTCAGAGATAAACTACTATTGCCCTAGCTGGTTTATTTCCATTACTGTTTGTAAGCATATTTCAATATTTTACATTAATGAAATGAAGTATTATTTCCGTTGCATAGCTATGTTTATGGTTATCCATGTAATTTGTTTCGTTCCTGTTTAAGTCTTGGTCATCAATCTTCAGCTCACCTCCTTCAACTATGTGGCCCAAATACACTAAGGAAGTTTTTCTGAATTTACATTTAGACATCTTCAGAAACAACTGTTCGTTTCTCATGATATCCAAAACTTTCCTCATATGCTTGACATGCTCTTCTCGTGATTTTCTAAATTTCAAAATATCATCTAAATAGACAATTACAAATTCATCAAGAAATGATCTTAAAACATCATTCATAAATCTCATGAATGTAGTTGGAGCATTGCAAATACCGAAAGGCATAACTAGCCACTCAAACAATCCATATTTGGTTGTAAAAGTAGTTTTCCAAATATCCTCCTCAGCTATTCTAACTTGATGATATTCACTTCTCAGGTCTAATTTAGTGAAATACTTTACATTCTTCAACTAATTTATAAAATCATATATTTTTGGTAGTGGGCATCGATTCTTTATTGTAATACTATTCAAGGCTCGATAATCTACACACATGCGACAGGTTCCATATTTTTTGGGTACCAAAAAAATTGGTGAACCACATGGCAAAGTAGAGGGACGAATTACACCTTTATCCAATAATTCTTGGACTTGTTTCTTAATTTCTAAAATTTTCAGAATTGACATTTGATACATACCAATGTTTGGGAGTGGACAATCTTGTTGTAGCTGTATTTCATGTTGAATTCCCCTTTTTGGTGGCAATCCTTTTGGTTATTGAAACATGTATCCATATTGATTGACCACATTAGCCAATTCAGCTTTCAGGTTCACATCCCATCCTGCAAAGGATTCCTGCTTCAAGTCATTCTTCTGCTTGATCATAAGGAGCACGAGACTCTTGCTGGAATTGACCAGTCGCTTCATTTTCCCCGCGCTTGCTAAAGACAGACTAAGCTTTTTGCGATGGCCTCTCACAATATACTCCACTCCTTTGAAAAAATGATATTTATTCTCAAATTGGTGGAAAACAACTTTCCTGTCATATAGATATGGGCTTCCCAACACAATCCCAGAAATATCCAATGGCACAACATCTAATTCGACTTCATCAATGAAATTGGCAGTGATTGCAAACCTGAAAACGTATTTCCGTGTGACCTGCAAATTGGCCTCCTTGGTTATCTAACCCAACGAATACGGTTATGATGAGGCACAACTTCCATATTGAATTTCTTGACCAAATCCACAGAAATTAAGTTGGCTTGAGATCCACTGTCAAACAACGTATCAATTTTTGTATTATTGGAAATAAATCGGATATGGAACAACTCGATTCGATTTTCTTAATTTGAAATGATGTGGGAGTATTTGTTGTGCTGGTGCTTTCCACGAATTCCTCTTTTCTTGTTTTTTCCACAGATTTTCCCTTAGTGATTGTGGTTGCAATCTTGGTTTCATCTCTTGAGTCAGAACCCAAGTCTTGTTGTGCAACAAAATTTGTCCTTTGTTTGCCTTTATTGTTAAATTTCTTCAGTCTTAATTGAAGATGAAGCTTCCAATAATGTGCTTCATCCTGTCCCTCTTTGGAACAATTCTTGCACATGGGTTTCTCCCCTTCTTTCTTAACAGAAGCATTTTTCTTCTACTTTCCTTTAAATTTCTTCCCTTTTTCACCACTCTGAAATGGCTTCTTCTTACCGTCTTCCTGTACATTTTCCCTCTTGCTTCAAGGTGTGTAGCTTGAACACAGACCTCATCAAGATTCGTGGGACTAAACATAAGAATGGTATGTTGAAGATAGCTATGCAACCCTCATATGTATTTCAACAAAGTATCTTGTGACTGTAAATCTACTCCTAGCATAAGAGTTCTTTTCCTAAACTCTTGAGTATACTCTTGCACATTTTGACCTTTTAACCATCTGAAATTTTGCCAATTCTTGATACATTTTTGCATATGAGCTAAAGGGTATAACTTTCTTTTTATAGCAACAATGAAATCATACCAAGTAATAGAGATCTTACCATGTTTTTTGATCTCGTCTTGAGTCCTTGATTCCCACCTACAAGTGCTACACGCTCTATTCTTAATGAAGTCAACTGAATTTTGATATCATCCTCTTGAAGGTTCTAAATTCTACAATACACCTCCAACCAATGAATCCAGTATTCCAGCTTCTCTGCATTAACTTCACCGTTGTACATAGGCAACTCGAATTTAACATCAAGCTATAGAAAAGGTGATTTACCAATCCCTTTTGAAGAATGATAATGAGTATGAGTAGCGGTGGTATTAGTGGAAGAGTGTGAAGATGATTCCGAAGAAGAAGATGAAGAAGATGGTGGAGATGGTGGAGGTTTTCCTCCATTCCCATTACCTCCCCCTAAAGAGCCTTCTCCATTGGGAGGCTTGGAACTTTCTCCTTGCAATCTTGTATTGCTCTCTTCATAGAGGACCTTAACCATCTTTGTTGTATCAAAGTAAGCCTTTCTAAAGGTCTTCTCATCTTCTATCATGATAGGTTCTCCTTCATGAGACTTCATCTCTGGAGACTCAACTGCAACTTCTGCAACTTGAGGATGTACTCGGGTAGAAGACTTTCGCAACCTTGCTCTTCTTCCACTTGACCCAATTTCAAGGCTTTCAAACAACTTTCCTTCACCTCTTTTGAGCTTTAACCTTGTAAACATGACATAAACTTGTAAACAATTAAATCCTTCTTTCACAAAGAAAATCTAGAAAGAAAAAACCAGTGCTCTGATACCAACTTGATCCGAAATGAAGCAGATTAGTAATGCTATGCTGAGTGTTTAAGGATTCAATACTTTTGCTTACTTAATTGATTCCCTTGAGATTTTCTTATGTAAATGTTATGAACAATTTATCATAAAAGCATATGCTAAACAACAACAATACAACAACAAAGAACATCAAAATACAAGACACAACAAGAACATGATGAAGGAGTTCACTTGTCCTGAGCTATGTCTCCTTGGTCCAGCGTCCAATGGCTTGGGCCTCTCTATTATGCTCAAATTAAAACAAAAGTGTGTTTACAATACTTAGATGCCTTTGAAACCTGTCTCCATGACTTCAGAATACTAAAAATTGGCTATCTAGCCTCCTTGTTTTATCCAATTTGGATAAGAATTAAAGAAGTTATGACTTCTCCTAGTTCTTCCACTATTTGTTCCAAAAATTGCTCCAAAACCGACCAAAAACACCATTTCTACTCCAAAATCTGCTAACGAAGCGAGAAATTCACCGTATGGTGGACTATATCATTTCGGTTGTATCGCAAATCACAATTGAAAAGTGTTGCAAGCTCTTAAGGTCTAAGAATAGAAAATGAGTGATTTGCGATTGCAATAGTGCAAACCCAACAGGATATTAAACCGCAATCTATAGTGGCATCGCATTTGGGGACTATCACATTTTGCACTCGGCGTAAAATCCCAGCAGATGGTCCTGTAAATACAACATAACATTGTGGTTGCGATATTGTGGAACCGTCGGGGATATTTAACTGTAATATATAAAATCTTGCGTCTGGGTTCCATCGCTTATCGCAATCGGTGAATTTCAACAACCAAAGGTCTTGTTAACACAGCGGAACACTGCGATGCGATATCAGCAGGCCCGATGGGAACTTAAACTGTGACATATAAAATCCCATGTTTGGGTAATTTATCGCATCACAAACTGGTAACTACCAGGGGCAAATTCTGACTTGTTCTCCCCTCGTCGATTTGTGATTACAATATGCGATGGCCTTATCGCATCACAACCCTCAGCCTACCAAGGCCGTTTTGTAACGTTTTTCTTCCTTGCAACTGCGATTTGCAAAATGAAGGGGCCAATGGCATCCTGCCACCTCGTGCCTCCTCATTCGTTGAAGACCTTGCCACCTCATCCCAATCCTGCCATGTAGAAGAATCAAACTTGAGATTTTACTTACTCTAACTTCTGCATACGAACTTGGATTTGAGTACCGTTCGTACGGTTGGATTCAAAATGACGAGCTCTTCAATCTGAAGCTGAGTGTGACAAGATTGTGACACTTTGATTTTGGAGCATAATTCTGAACACCTGATCACATCTCTAAAAAATAAATTCAATTTTTGTGAATATTTCTGGTCAAATATTTACTTTCACACTTATGATCCATACTTATGGTCAACATAATAAGGTCTACCTTCACATCTCCCATCTCTAGAAAAGAAATGCAATTTTTGTGAGTAGATCTCGTCGAATATACAATTTGAGTGGGCCTAATGGCCAAGGGCATGCATTTCCTCCTAAGAGGTCACAGGTTCAAAACTAGAGGAGTTAGAGTATGTATGCATTCATCACTTAGTAGTCGAATCATTGTGCGGAGGTGGATCCCTTATCCCACAAACAAGGGGGTCTCATACACCAATTTGATGGATGGCTTCGCTGTAACTTTAAAAGTGGATAATAATAATGATAAAGACAACTCAGGAGCATCAATCATGCAACTAAATATTATAATTAATATTAAAAAATAATAATTAATAATATATATATTTATATCTAATTATATTATTCGTTATTAATTATTTTTATGAGTATTAATAATAAAAATACAAATACAAATATGAAATTCATGATTATCATATAAATCTTTGTCTTTACACTGGGCTACATTAGATCCATGGAATTTCCAGCGTGGAAAAGTGAAATTATTAACCTTGTCACTTCATGATTTTGGACAAGTCCATATGTACACAGAGTGTAATTTCCACGAAATTTACCACGCGTCTCTGCAATTTAATGCACATGCCTCCGCTTCAATGATATAATTACACTTGTTGATAGTTCTCGGAAACCTGAACCCTGGTGAGCTCTGAGATCCGATCTATCTACCTACTTCAATAAGATATATCTGCCTGCTTCAACCATCTACTCATTATTTTTTGTCTGTAATTCATTAGCCCATCTATCCGTTCATCACAATTCTCATTCAAATGACACAAACCGCTCCTTAGCACATTGAAAATGTTGGTTCCTCCTCTTCTCCATCGACCTCTTATGACATATTTATCAATTACAAAGGACCTGATGTCAAGACAACATTCACCAGTTATCTCTACCATCTTCTTACATCCTTTGGGTTGCGAGTGTATTTGGACAAACTAGAATTGGAAGAGGGGAGCACCTTTCACTCTCAAATAGAGGCCGCAATTCAAAGTGTCACTATTCACATAGCTATATTTTCTCCCACTTATGCGCAGTCTACGTGGTTTCCAAATGAGATCATCCACATGATAAATTCGGGGGCTACTATTCTTCCATTGTTTTACAATGTGGAACCTCAAAAACTCCGCAGGACAGGGAAAGATGAATGTGGATAGTGTTGGCATTATGATACATATGTTGTACTTGATGGAAACCCACTCATCTCAGATGATAAATTATAGTGCAACAAAGTTATTTTCTGGTTCCACAGGTCTCCTGCACAAAAGGTGTGAACCAAAAGTTCACGCACTTTCGTGCAGAGAAAATTTCCTTTCATGCAGAGAAAAGTTCATGCACTTTCATCCAGAGAAAAGTTCCTTTCATGCAGAGAAAATTTCACGCACTTTCATGCAGAGAAAAGTTCACGCACTTTCATGCAGATAAAAGTTCCTTTCATGCAGAGAAAAGTTCACGCACTTTCATGCAGATAAAAGTTCACGCACTTTCATGCAAAGAAAAGCACATGCACATGGGAAATATTATGGTTGGTTCATGGTATTAGTCTGACAGTTTTTGATCCTATGGTTTTGGTCCGTGGTATTGCATCCAAAAGAATTGAACCCAAGTATTGGGTCCATGGTATTGAATTGTTATGGTTTTTTGTTCGTGGTATTGTGAAAGGCCTAAGGCTATAAAAGAGGAAGGAGATCATTTGGCAAGGCATCTTCTGAATTATTGAATATATGATAAAGTGCTAGATCTAGAATACTGTGATTGGGTTATGGTGCAGATCTGGATCTGAATGAAGAAGGAACCTGAGCGCAAGGAGAAGGATAAGTTCTATTGATGGGTCAAAATATAAAGGCTAGAATAGTGGTATCTCTATATGATTTTGATCTGTGGCACACGCTTGATCTATAAATCTGATAATCTGGGTTAACTAATATCTAAATGTTTGAAAGAATGAATCTATAGATCTATACGCAGGTTCAGTGAAGAGAAGAAGCGTATACACGCTGTTCTTGTAAGGGAAAATCGCGTATACGCAGGTCGGTATTGACACAGAAGCATATGCATGCAGGTTTCTGAATGGTGAAGTAGCGTACATCTCTTGATTTATGTTCTAGCTTCTTCTGTTTATTTCTACAGTGTTCTGGGTTCAGAAGTGGGGTGTGATTACTGTTATTATGATCTGGGTACAGTCGTTAGAGAAGTTTTTATTTTGATTCAATTTTGATTGGTGAAAAGGTGGTTGGTTGATGCAGAAATTCTTGATGTTTGATTGATGTTATTTGTGGATCCAGTGAAAATTTTATGAAACGTGGTCCCTGGAAGAAAGAGAAGGTTGTAGCCTTCTGTAGGCCAGCACCTACGTACTAGTATCTTGGCTAGTGCAAGAGCTAAGGGGGTTGTAGCTCCCTTCCAGGATAAGCTGGAAAACAAGAGAGGGTTGTAGCTCTCTGCAGGTAGTAGCCTGCGTACTGGTAAAGGACTGCACCAGTACAGAATCATTGTAAAAATAAGTTTCTATTTGAAAAGATAGAGACATTGTAGCAGGTGGTTTTCACCCACATTGGGTTTCCACCTTATATCTTGTGTTCTTGTGTGTGATTGTCTTCTGCTCTATTTTTCTGTTTTTGGTTACTGTTTATGTGATCCTGATGCACAAATTAATGTTCAACATTTGTAGAATATTTTAAATTATAAGTCTGTATGGTATATGCGAGTTTCCTTATCTATAGTTGCATATATACGCGGTTTTCTCCAACTGAAGTAGTGTATATGTTCTGGGTTTGAAAAAGAAAATAATTGACCAGATAATATTGATTCACCCCCCCTCTCAGCATTATTTCCAACAGATAGTATGCCAAAGCCCCAGGAAACCACGAAAAAAAATAATGATACAACTCAAAGGCTATTCAGAAGTGCAGAGAAGCTCTTTGCACTGCTGCAGACATAGGTGGTTTTGAGTTAGAGGCATTTGATAGGTGAGACTCTCCAATTGACCTCCCTCTTCTTCTTCTCTACCATTTAATTTTTAATTTGTTACATTGATGGGAATGATACATTTTATGTAAGCACTTTTTACCAACAATTTTATCCTATGATCTTCAAGGACTAGAGAAAACTCTTGGAAAATGTCATGGGATACATGTTGAATGATATTGATAAAAAAACCATTGAAATTTGTGGCCAAGAATCCAACTGGTTTGAACGAAAAGTTGAAATAGTTTGAAACCACAGTTTTGCAGTGGCGGAAGGGAAAAGTTGTGGGCATTGTGGGTCAAGGCGATGCTGGAAAGACAACATTGGCCAAAGAATACTTCAACCAAAGGATATCACATTAAATTGTTACAGCGAATCGTGTTTTTTATATGATATCAGAGAAAATGTTGCCTCTCTACATTCCTTGTAGAGGAAACTACTCGAGGACTTGACCGGATTGGATTTGCAGATATACAACATTAATGAAGGTATAGAGGAGATTCTAAAGCGTCTCTCTGCCTCTTCTCACTTTATCATAGTTTTAGATAATGTAGATGATGCCTGACAATTGCAACCATTTTTTCCATTTTGAAGACATTGTTAGCTCCAACGACTTAATTTTGATTAAGCCTTTTGACAAGAAAATCTTCAAAATGGAAAAAATCGCGAAGACATCAGTCTACGAGCTAAAGGGGCTGAATTTACTGCACTTGAAAACACTCTTCTCCTCTCATGCCTTCAATCAATGAAATCCTCTACCATAATTTGCAGATCTGGTAGATGGATTACCACTATCATTGAAGGTGTTCGGTGCACTTCTCTTTGGTGAGGATGATAGATACACATTGAATCAACTAAACGACATATTATCTACCACTGAGATATATGAGTGACTTAAGATCAATTATGACTCTCAGTTCAAAGGATCAACAAATATTCTTAGATGTTGTTGGCTTCTTCATAGGAAAAGACATATATACTATAATAATAATACGTGGTTCCTTTGGGAAGCTTCTAAATTTAGAGAATAAGTGCCTCTTGGAACTTCACGATTAAAACAAAATAAAAATGCACAATCAAATCATAGATATCAGAAGACATATTGTAGAGGAAGCCACTCCCCGACGTCTTTGGCATTAAACACCCAACAACATTGATGATTTGTTGGAGACATTCTCATGTGTAAGTGCTTCAATCATTCAAATTTTTGTCATTGGGTTTAAAGATGAATACTTAAGTCTCTTTCTTTGCTGAGAAAGATGAAAGATAAACTTGTGTAACTTGTATATAAAATATGAAAGATAAACTTGTGTAACTTGCATATTTTTAATGAATAAACAAGGCAATATCGAAGTTTGCAGAATTATGATAGATGGTACCCTCAATTTCAATGAAGAGAATACTTGCCTCCTCATATGAGCGAAGTGTCACAGTACAAAATATGGAGTCTCGATTTGTTTGGGAACCATCTGAGGAGTCCATTAGATAAGTTCCATTTTTGTGATATTTTGAATTTGCAAATTATCTCTGCTGAAGGTTATTATTTAGAACAAATACTAAGAAGGGCGCAAGCACCACAACTCTAGTGGATTCGTTGGTATAACTGTACACACTCTTCCATACCTCCCTAGATTCCCATGGAGAATTTGAAGTTTTGGAAGTGACATTAGAGGAATTTTGAGGTCTAAAATGTGCCTCGTAAGGAAATTATAAAATAATAGTGGAAATAATAAAATAAGATTAGATTATATCATCAAATTTTAGAGGGAAAAAAGAACTACCCAAGGACTACCCATGTTGCATAATTTCAATGGACTGTGCTACACAATTAATGATAAATACATGAAACCATGATTGCAATCACATTTTTCATGTAGCAAGGTCCATCAAAAGTATACAACATTGGAACTCTTTGGATGAGGAATTAAATTTTTCATCCAATGAGTACTCTTTCTTGAAATTTGAGTAAAACATTAAGGAGACAAGTTGAAAAAGTAATTTTATTATTTTTTATTTTTTAATCCTTTTGCTTTTTCAATCCAAAAATGGTGAATTATACCCCATGGTTAACATCATCATCTTGAATCTTATTGGTTCTTACAAAGATTATTTTGGTTGTACATTTTTCTTAAGAGGCCCATTTTAGACCTCAAAATTCCTCTAATGAAGGAAAGAAATTAAGAGTATTGTGGGAACATGAATCTCAAGTAAGGTTTTTTTTTTTTTTTCCCTCCACTATTCCACTTCATTTTCTCACCAAAAATCACCATAATAGATTTTTTTATTGAAAACAAACAGTTACTAGATTTTATAGTTTGTTACTCCGCAACTCCTGGTTAAATATAAATTTCCATAAGAACTTTTAGTTTACTTGGTGAAGGAGACACAGTCTCCATATGAATGTATTTCATGTATTCAAAATATAATCCAAAGTTTTATTGTGTTGCTCCCTTTTATTTTGTTTTACTCTGTTTAATTAAACATAAAATTTTTGAGTTTTTATTTTTTTTAGTTGCAAAAGACAACTGTGATTGATCTCTGCAACTGTTGTCTCGAGGGGGACTCCCATGTTTAAATATTTCATGTGGTATAGGAGTAGGCGAAATTTTGTTTAGTGTAAGAATAAGTGTTTTTACTGGGAGTTCAAAATTATTTTGAAGGTAAATTTTTAGAGCATGTTTACCAACAGGGAGAAAGTTTTTTTAATATTCAAAAATGAATGCATCAAGAAGCTTGACTAATCCTCAGATACCTCAATTTAATGCGAATAATTATGATTATTGGGCTATTACAATGAAGGCTCTATTTTCTTCTCAAGATGTTTGGGAATTGGTGGGGAATGGTTTTCAAGAACTAGTAGATGCAACAACATACAATTCGTTGACACAAGCAGAAAAGGATTTGTTGAGGGACAACAGGAAGAAGGATACAAAAGCCCTCTTCTACATTTTTCAAGCAGTTCATGAAAGTATTTTCCAAAGGATTAGAACAAACAATAAAGTCCAAACAAACATGGGATAACCTCCAGATAGCCTACCAAGGCATGGAAAAAGTGAAGACAACAAAACTACAAATGCTAAAGAGAGTTTTTGAAACAATTTGTATGAAAGAATCTAAGAACATATACTAATATTTTATACAAGTAATTGCACTGGTTACTCAAAATTAGGTCTCATGGTGAGACACTTGAGGAAAGGAGAAGAGTTGAGAAAAATTTGAGAAGTCTACCAGAAAGATTTGATGCAATTATTGTGGCCATAAAAGAGACAAAGGATCTCTCACAATTTTTAGTAGATGAGCTTCACGCACTGCTGATTTCTCATGAACATAGAATGAAAAGTGCAATGAACTCCTCATTGGAGCATGCCTTCAAGACACAAGTTTCATTTGGTCAAGCTAGAGGTAGAGGAAGATCAAATGCTAGAGGAAAAGGCAGAAGCCCACACAGAGGTGGAAGAGGCATCCCTTAAAGCTCAAGTGGAAGGGGCAACAATCAAAATCCAAGTCAAGGCCCGAGCCAAAATTAAGCATAAGGTTAGAGGTATGATAAATCTCAAGTTCAATGTCATTATTGTAAGAAGTACCATCATTACGCAAATGAATGTAAAAAGAAGCAACATGACATAATTAACAAACCAAAGGAAAATTTCAAAAAAAAAAATCAAAACCAAGATAACATGTTTTTAGCTTGTAATGTAGCACGAGAAAAACAAAGGGATGTATAGTTTCTAGATTCAGGGTGCAATAACCACATGACAAGGAGCATAGAAATGTTTACCAATCTAGATGAAAGTGTGAAATTTGAAGTGACATTAGGGACTGATAACAAAGTATATTTCATGGGAAAATGAAGAGTCAATATTCTAACAAAGAAGGGGGACAAGAAGTAATTTGATATTTGGTCATCTCAATTTTTGAGGTTTGAATTTGCTACATAGGAAAGGCATGGTGAAGGGATTTCAACTCGTAGAAAAACGGGAAAACCTATGTGAAGGATGCATCTTGGGAAAACAACATAGAGAAACATTTCCAGTAGGAAATTCAATAAGGGAAAAAGGACCCTTGGAGATTGTCCATTCAGATTTATGTTGACCAATGCAGACACCATCAATTGGTGGCAGCTATTATTTTTCGACTTTCATAGATTATTATACAAGGAAGACATGGGTCTACTTCCTAAAATAGAAAAGTGAAGAGTTTGAGTGCTTTTGCTAATATAAATCTCTTGTTGAGAAGAAAAGTGGACACTACATCAAAGTCTTGAGGACTAACAGAGGTGGCGAATACATCTCAAATTCATTAGGGGAATTTTGAGGTCTAAAATGGGCCTTCTAAGAAAAATATACAAACAAAATAAAATTTATCAGAACCAATAGGACTCAAGATGATGATGTCAACCATGGGGGATAATTCACTTTTTTTGGAGTAAAAAAGTAAAAAGATTAAAAAATAATAAAATAATAAAACTACTTTTTCAACTCATATTTTCAACTTATCTCCCTAAGGTTTTACTCAAATTTCGAGCGGGAGTATTCGTTAGATGCAAAATTTAATTCCTCGTCCAAGGATTACCCATGTTGCATACTTTTGATGGACCTTGCTACACGAAAATGAGAAATACATGAAAAAACATGATTACAATAACATTTTTAATGTATTTCTCATTTTTCGTGTAGTAAGGTCCATCAAAAGTATACAACATGTGTACTCCTTGGATAAGGAATCAAATTTTGCATCCAACAAGTGATTATGCTTGAAATTTGAGTAAAACCATAGGGAGATAAGTTGAAAATACAACTTGAAAAAATATTTTTTCTTTTTTCTTTCTAAAATTTGATGATGTAATCTAATATTATTTTATTATTTCCACTATTATTTTACAATTTCCTTAGGAGACCCATTTCAGACCTCAAAATTCCCCTAATGTATTTCCTACATTTTTGAAGGGAGCATGGAATTCAGAAGCAATTCAAAACAAGATATACACCTCAGCAAAATGGTGTTGTAGAAAGAAAAAATAGGATCACTATGGAAATGGAAAGAAGTATGTTGAAGGCAAAGAATTTTCCAAATGACTATTAGGATGAAGTTGTCTCTTGTGCAACATATATCATAATAGGTGTCCAACCAAAAGTGTCATGAATAGGGTTCCTGAAGAGGCATGAAGTGGAAGAAAGCATAATGTCACTCGCATGAGAGTGTTCAGATGTGTGACTTAAGCAATGTCCCAGATGAATTAAGGAAGAAGTTGGACAACAAGGGGGAGAAATTCATATTTGTTGGATATAATGATGAATCCAAGGAATACAAGCTCTATAATCTATCAACCAAGAAGGTCATAATCAACAGAGATGTGAAATTCATAGAATAGGAAGCATGGGATGGAAGTTTAGAGAAGAAAATCAATGTGAAAACATGTATACCACAGGAAGAAAAAGAGGAATCGACTGCAACAAGTAATTCCTCAACGATGACTCCTCCTACTCCTATTCAAGCTCAATAAAGTAGTCAACAAGCAACACCATCAGCAAGTAATAAGATAGTGTCGCGCAGTTAAGCAAGTACTACTCCAACCACACCACAAATACCCGCAACACCATCTACTTTAAGCACAACATCAAGTGACATGTCAATCCCATCTTCCGCATGTATAAGAAGACAAAAATTCAGAAATTTAAGTGAAATTTATGAGCAAAATGATGTTGATATTAGTGTTGGTATGAATTCTTTATTTGCATTGTTTTGTGATGTAGATGAACCAATCCATTTTGAACATGCAGTCAAAGAAGAAAAATGGGTTGCGACAATGGATGAAGAAATAGAAGAAATAGAAAAGAATGAAACATGGGAGTTAGTGGACCTTCCGCAAGGAAAAGAATTCATTGGAATGAAGTGGGTCTACAAGACCAAGAGAAACATTGAAGGAAAGATTGAAAGGAATAAAGCGAGGCTAGTTGATAAAGGGTACAAGAAGCAGCATGGAAGATATTACGCGGAGACATTTGTGCCAGTCACGAGGATGGAGATAGTGCGTATAGTGTTGTCGATTGCCACACAACATAAATGGAAAGTGTATCAAATGGACATAAAATCAATATTCTTGAATACGGTGCTGAAAGAGGAAGTATATGTTGCACAACCACCTGGTTATGAGGTAGAAGTCCAAGAAGACAAGGTGTATAGGCTGAGGAAATCTCATTATGGGATGAAGCAAGCACCGTGTGCATGGCATAGAAAGATAGATGCTTACTTGATGGACAATGGCTTCGACAAATGTGATGGTGAGCCTACTCTCTACATCAAAGAGAGTGATGGTAAGCTTATTATTGTTGTTTCATATGTAGATGATTTGAATTTTAGAGGGAGTAATGATTTCCTCATCACTGATTTCAAATAAGTCATGAAAAATGAGTTTGAAATGATAGACTTGGGGTTGTTAAGGTAGTTTTTGGGCATAGAAGTGAAGCAAACAAAAAATGATATTTTTATTTCTCAAGCAAAGTATGTAGTAGACATTCTAGAGATGTTTAATATGCAGAACAACAAGCTTGCACCAACTCCAACTGTCATGGGGTTGAAGTTGAGAAAAGGAGATTGTGGCAGCAATGTCACTCTGACATTATACAAAAGTATGGTGGGAAGCTTAATGTATTTGACAACAACTAGGCCGGATATAATGTATCCAATAAGACTGGTTTCAAGGTTCATGGAGACACCCAAGAAGATGCATTGGAAAGCAACCAAAACAATTTTACGGTATGTCAATGGGAAAAAGGAGTATGGTATTTTGTACACCACAAAAAATGATTTTTGTTGGTTGGTGACATTTACAGTGACTGGGCGGGAAGTTTTGATGATAGAAAGATCACATCAGGATATGTTTTTAATTTAGTTTTGGGATCCATTTCATGGGCCTTCAAGAAGCAACTGATAGTGTCATTGTAAATAGCAGAAGTTGAATATGTCATCACAACAACAACAACGTGTCAAGCAGTTTGGATGAGAAGAATGTTGAGGGATTTATGCCATGAACAAGAGGGAACAACAACTATTTTCTACGACAATAATTCTACAATTGCATTATCAAAGAATTATGTTTTTCATAAGAGGACCAAGCACATTGAAACTAAATATCATTTTATTAGAGAATTGATTAAAGATGGTGAAATTGTGTTGCAACATTGTAGGTCACAGGAACAATTTGTTGATATCTTCACTAATCCATTAACACGTGAAAATTTTGTTTATCTCAGAGATTGTTTGGGGATTGTCAATGGTGGTAGTTGTGATTAAGGGGGAGTGTTGAAAAAATAATCTCAACCATTGTAGTTATTAAACTGACAACAACCATACGTGTGGTACACTTTTAACTACAGGTTGTTGATTCTGTTTGCAAGGTGAAGGACAGATTAAATAAAGCTCTGAGTAGGAGTACAAACTCTCCATTCCGCAAAGCACATCAAGTAATTAAGAATAAATGTGAATTTAATGAAGGGTTGGTGAAAACGTATGGCCAAACATTTAGTCCACAAAAGTTATTTATATTCTGTAACATGTACAAGTTCAGAAAATAATGTTTCAGTACAAACGCCCATCCTAGGTTTTAATACCTTGACTTTCATGTATTAAAATATTAGAAAATGTATGTTTTGAATATAAATGTATGTAGAAGTCTTTTGCTAAGTTACGCTGTAAGTCTGAGAGGTCAAGGGTGAGAAAATTGTGGAGTAAATTTGGGTGGGGAGTGAAAGCAAACAATTATTGGGTTTTACAGTTTGTTACTTCGCAACTCTTGGTGAAGTGTAAATCGTCATAAAAACTTTTATTTTACTTAGTGAAGGAGCCGAAATCTCCATATTAATATATTTCATGTATTCGAAATATAATCCAAATTTTTATTGTGTTGCTCACTTTTACTCTATTCTACTATGTTTAACTGCAAGCAAAATTTGTAAGTTTTAATTTTTGTTTAGTTGTAGAAGTCAACCATGATTTGATCTTGTCTTGAGGGAGACTCCCCTGTTTAAATATTTCACTTATAATTAAAATGCAAACACTACAAGTGCCTCACTAGGCTTGACAAATGATTATCTATGCTCCCCTTTCCCGCTTTCCCAAGTCCATAATGCAGTTGAAGCACTTCGAAAATATTGACATAAGAAATGCACTATTCAAAACTTTTCCTGAAGAACTATGTGGTGTGTACTCCTTGAAATACTTAGTGTTAATAAACTATACAGAAATTATATTTCTTCCTTATTCACTGGGAAATATAGCAAACCTCCAGGAAATATATTTGACAAATGCTTCTAGTTTGCAGAGGCTTCCAAGTTATTTTGGGAATCTAATTGGACTTGAATAATTATCATTCAGAGGTTGCTCAAATTTCATCATCTCCAATGAATCCTTTGGAAATACTAACACCCCGAAACACTTAGATTTGAAAGGTTACAACAATGTAAATTTGACCATCTCCAATGAAGAATTTGGAAATATTAACACCCTGAAACACTTAGATCTAAAAGGTTGCAACAATGTAAAGGAATTTCCTCCCCAAGAGGCACACCAATAGTTCCTGGTATAATTAGATGTGTCTGCAATGTAGTTAAGGGGATTTCTTGGAAACAGTATTGGAGAGATAGCCAAGATGGATGAGCTGGAATTAGGAGGGGATTGCTTGTTGGAAATGCTTACACCATTGCTTGTTAATCAAAGGAGCTTGAAGAATTTGTGGCTCTTCGATTACTCGGAATTGGAGTTCTTTCCTGATTCCTTTGGGTTGTTGACTCGGTTGATATATTTGAGAATAGAGGATTTCCCAGGGTTGAAATGCTTGCCTGGTTCCTCTGGACTATTGACTTGGTTGAAAATGTTGAACATAAGTGGATATGGGATAGAATACTTACCTCAAAAGATGAACAATCTCGAAGTTTTATAGGTAGAAGCGTGTCCACTGTGCAAGCTTACAATTAGAAGGGTTGAAGAAGAAACAAAAATAGAGCTGAATACATCAGAAAAATGCATGTTTCATGAGGTATTTTCCTGAACCTTCAAGGTGTTTACCCTAACCTTAAGCATCTTTGTTTATCTAATTGTAAATAATTAAGGAAAATTGGAAGGTTTTGTGCTCTGCCAAAACTTGAAACACTCTAGTTGGTTTGTTATGAAAACATAGAGGAGCTCTCAAGTGATGAAGCCTTGATATCATTAGAGACGTTGAATGTATATGGATGTACAAAGATCTAGACAATAGAAGGGTTGGGTCAGCTTGCAGAGCTTAACGTAAATTTTTTTGATTGCCCTGAGATATTAGAGCTACTAGGTGTGTAATACATAAGGTGGATCATGGATATATAACTATCCCAAAATGAAGTTACTGGTGCAAGTCAAACCAAAACACGGACAATCCTCTGAATCCTGTGATGTTATGGATAATCAAGTTACAAAAAATTTAGGGACCAATAAAATTTGAGAATGATCATTATCTCTATATGTTCAGAACTGTAAATTGAAGTAGAATGCTTTATAAATTCCTTAACTTTAACATTTTTGTACAATCCAAAAAAAATGATAATTCTTATTTTTATCGAAAAAAATCATAAATTTAACCAAGATGAAAAATTTATTGAAAATAAAAATCATAGGTGAAAATTTTATTGAAAATAAAAATATATATTCAAAACCTTAAAAGTTTTACAATGTATTAAAAAAAAACTTTAATTTTATTTTCTTATTTAATTTTCAAATTTCAATCTTACATAATAATATTATTTCTTTATACGTTCATGAAATTGATTTTTTCTTATAAAATCTCCATTTAAATCACTATTATTTTTCTACCCTATTGAATTTAACTCATTATTATTTCTTCATCCATATCACCTTGTTATTTCAAAACAAGAAAATGAATTTTAAATAAATATATATTTACAATAAAGGTTAACCGTTAATATAAAAATCATTATTCTAATTTAAAATAGAAAACTGATTTAAAAATATGTTTAAAAATATACATATATGTTAATTAATAAATGTAACCATCATTATTGTAATTTAAAATGAGAAGACTAATTTTAAAAATGCTTAATTAATTATTTTATTTTATTATTATTTTTTCTTAAATATGACTAATTTTATTAATGTAACAAAAAATGGTACAAGGAGGCATCAACCTCTGCAAATCAAGTCTCAGATTATGCCATGTTTATCAACCAATAACTGTAAATGACTGTCTGCATTGGGGAAACTAGTTCAAAACTAGAAGTGTTTGCTGCCCACACAGGGGTAACAACGTGTAACGCTAGAGTGGAAGAGTTTGTTGAAAAAAAGAAACAACAGAAAATACCCCTACGGTTGGTAGCCGGGAACTCAAAACCTGAAGAAAACTTTGGCTAGCTAGGTGTCATTAGGTGGAGGAGGTTTTTCCACAATCAAACACCTATATGCTTCCATGTCATCTTCCTTGTCCTGTTGATCTCTCGTCGTTGCGTCCACATTCTTGAAGCCGCCTGGAATATTGCATCCCTGAGTTGCGCTTGAGCAGTCCAGAGCTTCTTCATGGATTTTGCGCGTCCCTGAGCTGCTGCAAGGGGATTTTCTTCTGCTGGTGTTGGTCCTCTCCTAAATGTTACAAGCTGAGACTTCAGAGTTTTGAGGCTCCTCTCTAAAAGCTACTGAAATGGTTGCAATAATGCACGAGCGCTCCAACGTGCAACGAAACTGGAATTGGGCAAAGTGACTGGGTTGCAGAGTCGGGATAGAAGCAACAGAAGGCTGGGAAGCCTCTTCAGTACTCCGAGAACCAGCCGTCTGAGCACGCCTCCTACCACTGTGGGTGGCAGGATAATGACTTGAGAAATGAGTCGTCGTCAAGGGGGGGGAAGAGTCTAAAGGGTTGAGTTAGAGACGGACAGCTGGGGGGTGGGAGGAGGGGGGGCGTATTGCTCTTCCTTTACTGCTGCCTCTTCTACAACGCATCCTGTGACACAGAAAAGGCATGTTCGCCTGCTTGAAATTGGGTTGACGAGGACGAGCAGGAGCAGTGCCAAGGATTGAATGGCCAGTCGAAGCAGGAGGACCAGTAATCCATGGTTCAAATCCAAGATTCAAGGCCGAAGCAGCAAATTAGACTCTGTGAGAAGTGGGCATCATGTACCATCTCAATATAGTAAAGGATTTGGCATCGTCTCCCCATTGACGTGTGCGAGCTTGGCTCTACAACAGCAGGGAGACAAATGCAATTCAAGGGAGGCGGAACAAGGGAAAGGCGGCTCAAATTTGCCATCTTATGAACTAGAATGAGGCTTCCTCGGCCTGCACAAAGCATTAAACACCATTAATGTCGGCGGTAGCATGGGTATCCATGTGGCCGCACCACTTGCCAACCCACATTTGCTACGCTGTACCAACACCTTTAATCACCCGCATCCGGGATGCTTTAATTAATTATTAAATATTATTATAAATCATAATGGTATTTAGAAACCAGATATCTACTTTAAAATATATTTTAATTAATTATTGGATATTGATTATAGAGGTTTATGCAAAACTTATTATTGAAAAGGAAATTTAATTCAAAAATATTTTTAATTAATTATTGAACACTATTATGAGTGATGACAAAATCTATTTTTCCATGAAAAATTAAATTAGTAATTGCTCTTAAAGAAGTAAGAAGAATATGGTGCAAACGTTTATGCACTATCTTAGAAATTTGGGATTGGTTATGTTGTCATTCAATGCATTGTGGGTTTCAGTTGGTCAAGATTGTCCAAGAGAAGTGAAGTTTGAAGTCATTTTCCTAGGAAATAGAAGATATCAGAGTTAAATTCGACCCTCCCTATTGCATAGTGCCTGGAACAAGCTTTCCAATGGTATATAGAAGTCCCAAAATGGAATTCTGGATCAAAAGATATGGCTTGTTGAAGATCAAGAGTTTTGTTGCCTTGAAGTGAAGGAAAAGAGCTTATTAGAGGGCCCCGGGCATAGCAAGTCAAGCATATTGGGCATCCTGCAGTCCCGCACGACCCCCACGTAGTACTCGATGGACCATCCTTAAGGAATTGTGGAAGGGGGGGCTGGGAGCATGCCAATAGTGTTAAAGTGTCGGGGAGAGCAGAGGCTAATTTAACGAAAAATAACTAAAAAATCAAGCAGAGAGAAACCCTTTCTCTATTCAATAGGGAGAACGAAATAGAATAACCGCAATCACCCAATCACTAAAAATACCACATATCGGAAAGCAGTAGGAAGGCGCAGAGCAAAACAGCACATATCAGAAGATAAGGGCCCTCGAAACAATAAATCCAGAACAGCGGACTAATCAAGGCAGCAACCCGCAACGAGATGAACCCTGCAATACGGAAGGGCCAGACAAAAGAAAGGGTTAACGAAAATCCCAAGATAATTGATCCTCAGGGAGCGTTGAAAATTTTAACAAAGGAACTCCATGAAAAATAAAAAAGAGGCAGCATTCAAGACCTCCACACGGCAGAATACGATAAATCTCGCACCTCACAAGCTCACAGTCGGTAAACGCAAACAAGCGAGTCACTTTAAAACCCAGTGTTGCAGTACTATCATCCAGCGTTAAAGAACTTGGGGAGCTAAAAAACACTAACAAAGGAAATACATGAAAAACCAAGGAGAGCAGACCCGTCTCCAACCGACACTGGCAGAATGAAACATGACGTGACAAGTACGGAGGACAAGTGTCCTCAGATCTGAATACTCATGCGTCCTACAGGGTCATTACCAGGAGACACATGTAACCACTAACAAGGCGACACATCGTAGTGATCACATAACACCCTCGAAGTTGGCAATCCGTTACAGAAGTTAAAACGATCCTACACCGACATATGGCTGGAGAATGGATACTGGGAATCCTCCCGGATGCGATATTTCGTTTGTCATATCTCATGAGGACTTCGCGTCCGCACTATTGACCTGTGATGTAAAAAGATGTAAGGTCCCTCCCTCTCCTGTATTGTGATTGCGATACAGTTGGTGGGCCCAATCCCACAGATCGACGATCACAGGTATCATTGGGTGTTATCAAAGGCAGGCATGGGATATCGACGGGATGTAGGATTTTGTGTTATAAAGGAAAAAGGCCCCCACAAGGGTTTTAAAGGGCTCTAGCAGCACTCTTAGGCTAAGCCCCTAGTCACAAACCTTGGTCGTATGAGGAAAACACCAGTATAAGGGGCTAAACTCAAGGGGGGATAAGGAACTTTGAAACTTGTTGTTATGCTTCGTCAAGTACACAAGCTTCAATGACTTGCTTGCAGATAGACAGCATGTCCACTAGAGCTTGTTGCACTCCCCTCATAGGTTGTTCTCCCGAACTTGGTCTAGCAACAAGCTGAGAAGCTCCCTCAAAAATTTGTGCAATTCTGGAGGGAAACTAGCCTTATGTCCAGAAATTGTGTAGTTCTGTCTAGCAGCCTGCTGGGCTCTAGAATTGCACAATTCTGCCAGTCAAGATTCATCCAGAAAATTGTGCAATTCCTCCCAGCAGGGTTGCTCAACCCAAGAATTGTGCAATCCGGGCATCAATCAGCTTCTCTGCCCAAAAATTGTGCAAATCTCCTGAGCAGCCAACCCAACTCCCTTCCAGAAATGTCAATTTTCTCCTAGTAGTTGAGCATCCTCTTGCATGTGCAGTTGAGTTGACCAGTTCCCTCTGGGATCGAGAAAAAATGATTTGCATGCATGGGTTGCTCCTCCCTAGGCAGCATGCAAAGGCATCCCTTGTTTCAGGGGTCTATTTTTAGCAATCAAATGTTACATGCAAGGATCATTTCAGAAACCTCGCACCAAGTGTTGCTTTTCCTAGATTTGTGGAATGCGTGTCGCAACCTCGATTTTATCAAAACTCATGAATCAGATGTTGCAGAGCTCATTCCTCATGTCAACCTTGTATCTCTGGCATCCCACATTGCATCTAGGAGTCATTGGCACATTCAACTCAATTGTTTTGGGATAAGCCCGCTTTTTATGTCTTGTGTTGCATTTCTATCTTTTTTGGTGTTTCGCTTCATATGAATGTTTTCTACTTGATTTCAGTGAGCGCTTGTTGTCATTTTGATACATACTATCTTGTACTAGCACCATTTTAGTTTTTGTTGACATCTCGCTGTTGTCGGATGCATGAAACTGTTTTTCACGAACGGTCGTCGATTCAACAACTTGCCTCACCCATGTGTATGTTGTTTCATTTTCTGAATTTGTCATTCACCGTTTGCATGCATGATCATTCACTTATGATTACACTCAGTATCACCATGAATTCGTTTTCAGTCACCCATCAGCAAGTCTAGGCAGCCTTGGCCCAGACTCTACCTCACCAAGACAACATTACATAATCCTGAGAGGGAAGGCTATGTCATCCTCTCAAGAAATGCACATTTCTACCCAATGAATGTCCTCTAGTCTTGCATTGTGCAATTATGAGGGATAGTTACTGTTGGCCCAGAAAAATGTGTAATGCAGTCACTAAGCCTGCAACCATTGCCAGCTGAAATTGCGCATTGCAAAATTCCAGTAGTCAGCAACCAGACTGGATTGTGCATTGGAAAGTTCCAGTAGTTAGTCAACCTCCCAGCAGCTGAGACCATGCCTTGCACAGTCTTGGCAAACAGTCTCCTGATCTCTCAGCAAAAATTGCACAACCTTCATGATCAGTCACACATGTATGTTGCAAGTCAGTTCTCAAGTTCATTTTGGTATTCAGCTGATAGATTGTTTGCCATGAGTGTTGTCATGTCTCCAGGCATCTCAGGTGTTCATTTGCCTCTCAGCAGTATAGGTACAATGGTTTCTAAGAGAGAAAAGTCGAAGACACAGTTCAAAGAACACTTGTGGATGTAGTCGATCAAGTTTCTATGGAATTTCCTACCCACGAAGACATCAAGTTGTTTGTAGACAAGGACATCAAGATATGATGGCAACAACATCAGAAAGAGCAACATCTGAAGGCAGCATACAAGATGCAACAAATGCAAGAGGAAGGTTGTTGACAACACAAAGGCAGAACAAAGTTGCAAGCTCAAGCAGATCCACTAGTGATGAAAGCAACTTTGGAGACTGAGGCTATGAGGTGACAATGCGACATGAAGATTGCACGAAGACAGAGAATGGAACAAAGAAGGAGTTGCATGTGTTGAAGTAGAAACTCAAGGAAGGACATGAGCTGCATAGACAAGTGAATGAGTTGCAGTAGGAACAGGAACAACAGGGGGCACAACATGCATTCACGGATGAAACTGTGTCCATACGAGTTATAGATGCATCCCAGTAGCTGGCACGGAGCAGACAAGGTCAGTGGTGTTGTTTATCGCATGCAAGGGAATACATCAACATGCATATCATTTTATGCACACATGCAATCCCACCCATTCATCACACTCACGAAGGCGAATACAAGAAGCAAATCCAATTAGAGCTGAACATGTAGTGGACAGTTGATGTGCATGACCACCAACACACACTAGAAGATCATAACGGACACTATGCATCAATGTATTACTGGTTCGATTGCACCCAAGAAGACCATGTGCATGCCAACAGATGGGTTGGACGAAGGAGCCATACCAATGCACCCGGATACAACGGAAGAAAGAGTTCGTTTTAACAAGATGTCACCATTGAGCATATGCACACCATCACAGATGACCATGCATGGCATCAACTTGCCACCTTCACCATCACAAGCATGTCAAAGAATTGGTCTCACCACAACAGGACTGAGTGTCAGTGATGTCTTGGATGGCTTGCTGAAGCCATTTTGTCTCACATGAACACATGTGCGTTGTAATGTAACGTCTTATCAAGTGGAAGTTCAAATGTCAATAGTTGGATGTTACAGTCATAGACTAAATGACGAGTCATAAGGGTAGATGAACTATCACAAAGGAGAATGTCAAGGGTCACCCCACCCTTTGCTATAAATAGAACCTCATAACTCATTGTAAAGGTTTTTAGTTAGCCAAGTTGGGTTGTGTCATATTCTTTCCACGACTAGCCCACGTAGTTACCCTGGGGGTTAGAAGGGAGGCCGAGCCGCCCCTTCATTGTGCCGATTGCGTAGCGGGAGAGTCACAGGGGGTTTGAGGGGCATAGGAAAATCCACTCTATGGGGTCTAGGGCAGCACCACGAAATTTTTTTTTGGACCCTATATTAGGTTGGGCGAACCTACATATGGTTTTGTGCATGATTTTTTCATACATGGTTTTGGACGCGGTGGTTTTCGGTCCATGGTTTTGAATGTGATGGTTTTCGGTCCATGGTATTGGATGCTTCGGCATGTATAAATATGTATTGTAAAATTGAAAGGAATATAATGAAAAATCAAGCTGGTAGTCTCGGTTTTGGGATCCAGGGGAAAATCTCTGTGTATATGCAGGTAATTTCTGTACGGGGTTAAAACCTACATTTGGTATCAAAGTTGTTTTGGTTTCAAGGGGATCTCTTTGTTGCTGAGGGGTTTCGCTCGGGCCTATGGTAGACCTTGTTCAATCGGAGGTCTGCGGGATCGATTCTAGTGGTGAAAGAAGATGGCGAGTAGTGGAAAGATAGAGATCTAGAAATTTAATGGTCAGAGTTTTGAGTTATGGAAACTCAAGATGGAGGATCTGTTGGTGGATAAAGATCAGTGGATAGTGATAGATCTGGGTACTAAACCAATAGGAGTGTTCAATGAAGAATGGAAGAAGTTGGATCAGATGGCTAAGAGGATAATACGATTGTGTGTCTCGGATTCAGTATTGTTGAATGTATCATGGGAAGCTATAGTGAAGGCTTTGTGGGACAAGTTAGGGACTTTGTACCAATCTAAGTCTCTGGTGAATAAATTGTTCCTATGGAAAAAGTTGTATAACCTGAGGATGAAAGATGGAGACTTGGTGACAAAACATCTAAACACATTTAATACTGTGGTAAGTCAGTTATTATCTGTTGATATTAAAATTTCAGATGAGTATAAGTGCATCAATTTGTTGTGTTCTCTACCAGATTCGTGGGGTGGTCTAGTTATTGCAATAGGTAGCAATACAACTACCTTGTAGTTTGATGAAATAGTCTCATCCTAGCATACAACTACACCTACATGGTGTTTTGGTTAGTTTGTGGGAAGGCGTTGTAATGATAGCCTTCATTGCATGGGAGTCCGATGAAGGATAATTTATCCTAAATTCTGAATGTAGGAGCACCCAAGCAATGATTATGGTGATTAATGGGGAGGAAATAGCATATCATGATGCAGGATGGAGTGATTGAGATAACGAAGGGAAGGCTGAAGCTCTTGTTGTATTTTATTGTGTTCCATGTCACTATTTCTCGTGGGCACTCCTAGCATTTTAAATCATGTTATTTTTCAAATATTATAGTTTTGGAAGGAAGGAAGCTTAATTTCAATCCTACAATAAAATTATCGTTGCATGTAGGATTGACAATATTATTTGGCTAGAAAATACTCACTCTAGGGTACACTACGTCTATTTCGTTGCAAATTTGACGAAGGAGTCTCATGTTTATTGTACAACCCTTTATTTGTAGACTTGTTTCTACCAATGTTCTACAAGAGTTGTGGATTAGTCATCTTCTATATATTTATCTACTCTCTAGGACTTCTAATCCTAGGAGGTGTGTTTTTTATGACTTCAATTTGAGTTTTTTTCCCTTCATTTTATCCCCCTACCTCCAAAGTTTCTCCTTTTTAGGAGTGCCCTACTCATTGTTAAGTCAGTTTATTCTTCTCTAGCCTCTTAGTCACCCTCCTTGCCACCCCTCCTCGAGTACATACTATCTCTCTTGCCTCTCCTCCCTATCCAAACTCTATCTTTGATTTCACCTTCCCTCCCCAGGATCCTAGACTTAGTTCATCCCTCCCAGGTGTCCCTAGATCATGTCAAGATGTTGTCTCTCCTCTTCTCGCCATGGAGGTAGAAGAACACAACTTGGTCCCACCCTTGTCCTTAACCTTGCTTCCCCCTTTATTGGCCAAACCAAAGCCCAGTTAACAACTTGAGCTTCTATGACCCGATACAAAGAAATTATCTCTGGAGTAGTCCAGACACTAATCTTTGATGTGGAAGAAAAAGTCTCAGAAGCTAGAAGGTTTATTCTAGATAGGCAAGTGGACTCTGAAAATAGTGAATGGATACTTAGCGTGAGAAACTCTACCAGAGCATGCACCTCCTCTTACATGCAAACCGTTAATCTTTATTGGCATATTAAAACTCTCATGGGAAGAGTCCTTACTAACATAGTAGACTCTTAGTAGGAAATGACCATCTACATGGAAAAATTAATGGAAAAGGTGGATAGACTTAGGAAGGTCTCCATTCTAACCAAAAATTTGGCAAACTTTAACTTCTCCTTGAACAATAACAATGAGCTCCATCCACCGACTTTGGTGGTCTCTCCAACTGAATGATGATCAAGTGATCCAAATCATTCAAGAAGAATTATATGATAATGTAGTCCTTGTCATCTTTGTCAACTCATGGTTTATTTTAGCTTTTGGTTTTACATCCATTTTGAGAAACAAAATGGTATACAATAGAGTACATAACGGTAAAATTTTGAATTTATGATATTGGCTTAGTTCCATAAGTGGCAAACTAATAGCTAGGAATATGGATACATTTTAGTTTTTTCAAAATGAGTATTTAAATTACTATATTGTGTTTTTTTTCACAACTCCACTTAAAAAATAGTTCATACATCTTAGATGTTTATAATATATGCTAATTGAATATGTATATAAGTTGTTCAAAAAAAATTGTGAATAATGATTCATATATGTTATAAATTATGTGCTTATAAAATGGTAAAATGCTAAATGGTTATAATGTATACTAATTGAATAAGTATATGAGTTGCTAAAAAGTATAATGATTCATATAAATTATAAATTATGTTATCTACAATTTGGTATATATATATATATATATATATATATATATAATATACAATTTTTAATTATACAATTTAATTAATATTCATAAATAATGTATAAAATTGTCCTATTAATTTAATTAAAATTAATAATAATATATAAAATATGTAAGAATATTAAATTGGAAAAAAAATTGAATACATTAAAATAAAACTACATATTATATTTTTTTAATTTTTCATCATAATTAATTAATTGTTGAAGTGTAAAATATGTAAAAGTTAGTAGAGTAACTAAAAGCATAAACTATAAAAAAAATACCATAATTGTAGGGATGTGTTAACTTTAATATTTTAAACACACAAAGAGGTAGTTTTATAAATTTAAAAACTACCTCCAAAATGGAAAATAGTTTTTTTGTTAATTAATTGGAGACTAATGAGAATTATTATTATATTTATTCACTTACTTTCTTGCATAGTTTCATGTCATTATAGTTGTCTTCTTTAATTTCCCACATGAGTACAAATCAATAAAAATACAAATACATGAGACTAAATTGTTAAAAACACAATATTTTACTTCTTAAATATTTTTATGCTTAGAGATTAAAAAAAACAGGTCTTCCTAATCTAATTTACTATTTGTGATTAAAAAATTGAAATAGTAAAATACTAATTTGCAAATCTTCTAAACACAAGTGACAAATTTGGCTTCAACTTGAACTTATGCAGCGATTTAATCTTCCAACATTTATTCACACATTGATATACTTCTTCTTACAAAAATTAACTTCAAAATAACATATCTATAAAAACCAATAAATAAAAAAACAAACAAACACAAAACACAAATCTACGTGGCCATCATTCACAGACTAGCATGCTCGCTCCTCCCAATAGGAGCGCAGAAATATCAATATCAAAAAAAAATTTACGTACAGAATAGGGAAAAAAAAATAGGAACAAACCGTTTATAATAGCATAAAAAAAAGCAACTGAATTCGAAACATCATATAAACATTTTTTTAACTGTTGCATTTAGTGACACGTGGAGTGGTGAATGTCATTGTTCAGGTCCCTGTTCTTAGAAAAGACATCCATTAATTGCAAGAAACAAATTACAAGAAAAACTACTTACGAATATGTAATTTCCAGAAACAAATTACAAGAAAAACTTTTGCCACACTCATATGGACCATTGACATTTTCTTTTGCTCGAATCAAATTAATTTCGGAAAGAAATTTTAGAATCCTCCCATTCATAGCCTTATGAACACCGAAAAGAGAAGTTATTTAATTCTGATTACATTTTACAAATAAAATGATTTGGTCATTGAATACCAGTAATCCCTGATCTGACTCCTTAAATTAGTTATTTTTATCTTACCCTTTGAAGTAGATTCCTTCATTTACATTCTTGTCTTCACTAGCTTTCTTTCTGGACAATTGTAACATCAAATCTTCATGTATTTTTAACAGCTCTGCAAGAGTATTTTCTAAATTTCCCCTTTTCTTATCCCACAAAAGCTAAATTCCAGTCACCTTCATTTTTCCTCTGTAATTCTTTGCAAGAGTACTTTCTTAATTACGCCTTTTCTTATCCCACAAATGGCCCTCATCTTCATTTTTGCTCTGTAATTCCAGACTACTCTTCCAAAATCATTCAACTCAAATTCGAATGCATTCACCTGGAACTTAATGAGCTCCGCCTCAACTATCAGCTCTCTGTTCTTTTAGGTCAGTGATCCCATTTCACAAGCCATCAACTCATGTTTTTCTCGCAGCTTTGCGATATTCTTTTAGGTCAGTGATCCCATTTAACAAGCCATCAACTCATGTTTTTCTCGCAGCTTTGCGATAGTGCCTTCCAAATGTTGAAATATTAATTTCAACTGTCGTGCAAGGACAGCGACCGCAACGTAGCTTTTTGAAACGTGCCAGTACCATTCTCCGCACTGCTTATACTGATCGCTGGTATTTCACCGGAGGGCAGCGATCACATCCATCAGGGGACACGTGTTTGAGCTGACTTTCCAAAACCGCCATTTCCCCGGAACGTAAAGATTGGCGAGAAAGGGCCTTGCGATATTGACCACATCCGTCCGATTAAAATGGGCCAAATCTACGGTTGTGGTAGTAGGGACATGTTTTTTTTTGGTTATCAGGAAGATCTTGCCGTGCGATAGGGAAGCAGCTCCAACCAGAGGTGAAGGAAAAAAATTTAATTTATGGCCATGATTGTAATTAATGAATTTATTATGGTTGGTAAATTTTGGTAAAGGTTTTAATTTTATTTTTTAAGACACGACATGTAACATCACATGTTTTGTTAGTTGTTTTTTGAGCAAGTAATTTTTTTTTGGTTGAAAACGAAATGTAATGCACAACAGTGCGAAAAGAAGAAACAAACCATATGTAATGTAAGAGAGAGGCGCAACAGCACAATAGCATGAAATGAGATACACACAGCAGTGTGAATGTAAGTGTTGAGCAAATGAGGGGGAGCATGCAGCAACGTAAAGAAGAAGTGAAATGTAATGTAAGGTGAAAATACGCAGCAGCGTAAATGGGATTTTTGGTTGTTCGTTGGTGAGAAAACAAAAGGAAATGCGCAGCAGCGTGAAGGTCAATTTTTGGTTGAACATGTATGCAATGTAAGGTAATACATGCAGCAGCGTGTATGTTTTGTTTTTGTTGTGAAAACAAAGGGGAGATGTAGCAGTGCGTATGAAAGGAAACAGAGACAGAGTTCTTTTTGGTGTAATGCACAGCAGTGCAGATATAGTGCTCCATCTCCATGGTGGCTTTTAGATTGCCTGTTGTGTGACAATATAATCTGGTGATGTTCAGTGGTTTTCCTGCTTAATGCATTTTATGTATGCATGTGTTCATTGTTGTCTGTTGTTGAAATGCGAGTGAGGCGTAGTAGCACGATAGCAAGAAGGAGAAACACAACAGTGTGAATGTAAGCAGCTTGAATGTTTTTTTTTGTAATGGAATATGCAACAACATAAATGTATTGAATTTTACACACAGCAGTGTAAAATTTTCAAAGCAGAGACAGAGTAAATTTATTTGTGTGGAACTGAAGCGTTCCCTGGTTGTAATCCCTCTGTTAAGAGGAAGATGTTTTTGTAACAGCAGTTGTGAAATCCCTCTGTGTGAGGAAGACCTATTTTGTAACAGTTAGGCTTATAAACGAATAGAAGTTTTTTTTTGTGTTGCTGAAACTCTGTCTGCAGCAAAACAATTTTAGTTTCCGCCGTGTTAAGATCCTACAAAAAAAACAGAGCATTTTCTCTGTTCAGATTTTGTTTGAAATTACCAGAAATTTCCAACATGGTATCAGAGCTTGTCCAGGCTCTTTGAAGGTGTCAAAGAAGTTGAAGGAAGGTTTTCTTGTTGCAGCAGCTTCCTCAGCAGAGTGAAGACTCAGTCAAGAAAGATTCAAGGTATTTCTCAAGTTAGTTTTTTGTGTTACTGTTGAAGAAACAGTCAGTTATTTCAAATACATAGTCAAGTATACTTAAGAGTGCAAGAATAAGGGCAGAGAACAAAAATGGCGAGGTCAAGGAAGAAAGTCTCCAATCCTCCTAATGATGTGTCTCCCTCTACTACTAAATAGAAGACAATCAATTTGATGAGGCTCCAAGGCTCAATGGGAACTTTAATATATGGGAAGCAAGAATGAGGACTTTCTTACAGTCTCAAGGGATTGAAATTTGGGAATCAATGATTAATGATAGTAGGATGGATAAAGAATCCAAGGAGTACAATGCAAAAGCATAAAAGACAATCTTGAATGGGCTACCTGATTCTATAAAGAAGAATCTAGGAAAATATTCATGAGCAAAGGATATATGGGACAGACTTCATGACCTTCACCCAAAAGGAGCACTGACCATAACCATCAATCAAGAAGGAGATCCTGAATCCATCATAGAAGATGAAGAGAATGAAAAGGACTTTGTAGAAGAACTCCTCACTCAACTTATGACTGCCATGGAAGAGATTAACAATTTGAAAAAGAAAAATGAGGCACTTAAGAAGATAGCTCCAGTTGGTAACCAAGATCAAACAAGGAATAAAGTTAACCTCATCAAGCTTGAAGTACAAGAAAGGGATGAAGAGCTTGCCAAGCTTGAGAAGGAATTTCATCAAAGAAAAAGGAAGCATCATGAAGAAGTCATATCCATGACAAATCAATTGAATAAAGAAAAGAAGCAGGAAAATACCTTGCCAAGTCAACTTGAACAAAGGCACAAGAGCGTGAACAAACTTGAAGAAGAGATTGGTCAGTACAAGGTAGAGGTCTTTTCCCTTAAGTCTCAATTACAAGAAGCCAGAAAACAGACACAAGGAGCTAAGAAGAAAATGGAGAGCAATCAAGCAAAGAATGAAGAAATCTTCAAAATGAAGTCAGATATCATCTCCCTTAAAATAATAGCAGCTGAAGCTACTCGTAGCAAGGAAGAAACTGAGGAACAACTTGCAATGAAGAATAACGAGTGTGAAAGATTGGAAGAAGAGATTGTCCTCCTCAGAAAAAAGGTTGAAGGGATGAACAAAATCTTGAAGAGATCTCAAGCCTTGGATGACATGCTCAGCTATCACAGATGTCCATATGATAAATCAGGACTCTGGTATGCAGGTGAACCCTCAAACAAGAATGAAAATGCTTTAAGAAAAAGAGATGTGAAGAAGCCAGAAAGAAATGGTGATGCTCCCAGTTCCAACAAAGGCAAGGAGAAAAATCAAGGCTACAATAGAAGAAATCTTGCTCCAAGTAGAACACCATCTCCAAAAAGAAATGTAGATGATGTCAAAGAGGCAAGAGGGAAAGGTTATCATCAAAGGATCTCAAGGTAGAAAGGCTTCAGAAGTACATCAAGGAAACCACCATCTCTCAGGTACCAAATTTCATTTTTTGGTTATTGTTATTCTTGTTCAAGCTTTGGTCATATGGCAAAAGACTGTAAAGCATCTCATAGAGATAGATGTTATAGTCTCCGACAACCTCCAAGAAACAATTTTACAGGAAGAAATCATGAAATCTTATTCATGAACAATGTAAAATGCTTCAAGTATCATAATATTGGTCATATGGCACGTGATTGTAACTTAACATGGGCTCTTACACAAGCTAGAACCATGCAAAAGAAGAAAGTTAGACAAGTATGGAGAAGGAAGGAAATACAGTCCGAAAGTCCTTTGAGCTCTCCCACCCATCTAAGCTTATTTTGAGAAGACTCTGCCAAAAGGAGACGGTGCATACAGTTAGGGGGAGCCTATAATTCCTTATCATTATCGCTGAAGCTATTAGTGAACAGGTCCTTATGAAATCCTTGTTGAACTATATTAACAGTCATTCTTTGATGAAGATCATGTTTCAGGAGCCATTTCATGGGCTTCCAAAAACAGCCTAATGTAGCATTGTCTAAAGCAGAAGCATAATATGTGGCAGCTACAGCAGCAGCATGTCAAGCGGTTTGGATGAAAAGGATGTTAAGGAGCTTATGCCAAGAGCAAGCAAAAGGAACTATAATTTTAACCTAGCAGTTGAAATTAAAGGGGAGTGTTGAAATATTAATTTCAACTGCCGTGTAGGGACAGCGACCGCAACGTAGTTTTTTGAAAACCGCCAGTCCCATTCCCCGCACCGCTTATGCTGATCGCTGGTATTTCGCTGGAGGGCAGCAATCACATCTATCAAGCGACACATGTCTGAGCTGACTTTCCAAAACCGCCATTCCCCCGGAACGTAAAGATCGGCGAGAAAGGGCCTCGCGATATTGACCATAGTCGTCCGATTAAAATGGGCCAGATCTACGATTGTGGTAGCAGGCACATGTTTTTTTTGGTTATTAGGAAGATCTTACAGTGCGATAAGGCAGCAGCTCGAACCAGAGGTGAAGGACAAAAATTTAATTTATGGCCATGACTGTAATTAATGAATTTATTATGGTTGGTAAATTTTGGTAAAGGTTTTAATTTTATTTTTTAATACACGGCATGTAACATCATATGTTTTGTTAGTTGTTTGTTGAACAAGTAATTTTTTTTGTTGAAAACGAAATGTAACGCACAGTAGTGCGAAAAAGAAGAAACAGATCATATGTAATGTAAGAGAGAGGCGCAACAGTGCGATAGCATGAAATGAGATACACACAGTAGTGTGAATGTAAGTGTTGGGCAAATCACGCAGCAGCGTGAAGAAGAAGTGAAATGTAATGTAAGGTGAAGATACGCAGCAACATAAATGGGATTTTTGGTTGTTCGTTGGTGAAAAAACAAAAGGAAATGTGCAGCAGCGTAGAGGTCAATTTTTGGTTAAACATGTATGCAATCTAAGGTAATACATGCAGCAGCGTGTATGTTTTTTTTGTTGTTGTGAAAACAAAGGGGGGACGCAGCAGTGCATATGAAAGGAAATAGAGACAGAGTTCCTTTTGGTGTAATGCACAACAGTGCAGATATAGTGCTCCATCTCCGTGGTGGCTTTTAGATTGGCTGTTGTGTGACAATATAATCTGGTGATGTTCAGTGGTTTTCCTGCTTAATGCATTTTATGTATGCATGTGTTCATTGTTGTCTGTTGTTGAAATGTGAGTGAGGCATAGCTAGCAAGAAGGAGAAGCACAACAATGCGAATGTAAGCAGCTTGAATGTTTTTTTTTTGTAATGGAATATGCAGCAACATAAATGTATTGAATTTTACACACAGCAATGTAAAATTTTCAAAGAAGAGACAGAGTAAATTTATTTGTGTGGAACTGAAGCGTTCCCTGGTTGTAATCCCTCTGTTAAGAAGAAGATGTTTTGTAATAGCA